>APFE030488144.1:0-190288 GCA_000404065.3 Pinus taeda
ATTTCCAGCATTCTATAAAATTTCCAGAATTTGTGTTTTCAGCAAATTTATTTTTTTCAGCTTGTTGAATGTATGGTTATGGGAAAGGGCATTTAACTACATGGGAGAAATAAGGAGAAACTGAAACCGGGGTGGGAAAACAGAAATTTTAACATGGTATTAGAGCTTGAGTGCTGAAGGGCAGTTTGGGACAGCAAAAGAGAAAAATTACAGCTGCTGATTTTTCACTCAGAAAATTCCAGCAAGCTGATTTTTCATAAACAGCAGGTTTATCTTTAAATACGCAAGTGCTATTCTAGTTTTAGGACAGCAGGATGTCATTGGGATTGAGGGTGGAGGAATAAGGTTGGATGGGCTACAAATTACAATGCGCGTTTTTGGAAGGAGAGAATGCAGAGTATCTTTGAGGAGCAGAAGTCTTGGGATAATCATGGTTGCATACCACACAGACCTGGTTGTTGTGGCCTACTGATGCTACAAGTTGACTGCTATAATAAAAAGAACAACAAGGGTAAGAGGCTGATTCTAGACGGAATCAAAGAACCATTGCATTCCTCATGTGAGAGGAAAGAGCAATGCCCATGAGATGTGGACAACATTGTCCAATCTCTACCAGAGTACCAATGAGAACCGGAAAATGGTTCTGAAGGAGAAACTGAAGAACATTAAGATGGGCAATGATAGTACAGCTGGATATCTCACGAAGATTACTAATGTGAGAGATGAGTTGGCAGCGATTGGAGAGGGCATTCCACCCACTGAGTTGGTGCGGATTGCGGTAAATGCCCTCTCCCGTTCATGGATAAACTTTGCTGATGGGGTTTGTGCACGTGAGACCCTTCCCACATGGGAGAGGTTTTGGAATGATTGCATTCAGACAGAGATCAGGAAAGGTCAGCTTGGGGCAGCCAAGCCAGTTGAGCAGGATGAGGATGTAGCACTGGTGGCAGGAGGCAAGAAAGGCAAAGGGAAGAAGCAGGCTTCCACAAGCAGTGGTGGGGGCAAAGCTAAAGGTAAAGGTAAACAGGTAAACACACAGAAGGACTATTCTAAGGTGAAATGTTGGAATTGTCAAAAGATGGGACACTATGCAATTGTGTGTCCGGAGAAGAAGAAGAAGGGGAAGGACCAGAGTTTGGTAGCTTCAGCAGAGATTGAGGACTTTGCAGGTCGTTTTGACCGGGAGTTTGCGTTCACTATGTGTGAGTCCTCTAGTGCAGGATCACCTGCTATACAGGTTTAGAGGGAGCATGCTTTTCCCTCGATTAGCGGAGCATCTATAGGTATCTAGTATGTAGACAGTGGGGCTTCACGTCATATGACAGGAGTTCGTGAGTACTTCTCAGAGCTTTCAGAGAGGCACTGATGTAGAGGTAGTACTTGGTGATGACAGAGTTGTTAGAGCAGTCGGGGTGGGGACACTGACATTTCAGAGGGAGTCCAAACCTCTCTTGAAAGTGACAGATGTTCTTTATGTGCCAGGGATGAGGAAGAACCTCATATCTGTCTCGGCTTTGGAGGACAGAGGGAGGATATGAGGTACTGTTCAGGGGAGGACAGGTGTTGATGTATCCCAGGGGCGCTCCAGTGAGTCAGCTAGAGTGATAGGTGTACGCCATGCAAAGGTGTACAGGTTTGCATTCCAGCCCCTTTTGGCATTGAGTAGTAGTACCGACAGCAGAGCTAGCAGTTCTGAGCAGTGTGAGATTTGGCACCGCAGGATGGGACATATGTATCATGGAGCCTTGAGGACCTTGCGGGAGATCACTACAGGTATGCCAGATTTCAGTACTGATCACTTTGATACTTGTAGAGGATGTCCTATGGGCAAGTTTGCCAAATCCCCTTTTCCCAGCAGTGACAGCAGAGCGACTGGGATACTTGATTTGATACATTCTGATGTGAGCGGTCGGATGTCTCATGTTTCCTTGAGTGGATATGAATATTATGTTTTATTCATTGATGATCACTCCAGGAGGACCTGGATTTATTTCTTGAAGACCAAGAGTGAGGTCTTCAAGCGGTTTCAGGAGTTC
This sequence comes from Pinus taeda, assembly GCA_000404065.3. Taxonomy (NCBI): domain Eukaryota; kingdom Viridiplantae; phylum Streptophyta; class Pinopsida; order Pinales; family Pinaceae; genus Pinus; species Pinus taeda. The sequence goes on from APFE030488144.1 coordinate 2,037, forward strand.
AGAGCTCTTGTGGAGACAGACAGGTCGGAAGATCAAGTCCCTGAGGTCGGACAATGGAGGAGAGTACACCCTTGGAGAGTTTGTTGACTATTGTGCGGAGGCAGGCATTAGGAGGGAGTTCACTGTTCCTTACAACCCCCAGCAGAACCGGGTTGCGGAGAGGAAGAACACATCCATCATAGGGGCTGCCAAAGCCATGTTACATGATCAGGGGTTGACATTGTTTTTGTGGGCAGAGGCCTGCAACACAGCTGTTTACTTGCAGAACAGGAGTCCGCATCGTGCCTTGGGGCACATGACTCCGGAGGAGGCTTTCTCTGGGAAGAAGCCTGATATTGGTCATCTTCATATCTTTGGATGCATTACATACTCCTATATACCCAAGGAGAAGAGGACCAAACTAGAGCCCACCGCAGAGAAGGGTATCTTTGTGGGCTACAGTGAGACCTCAAAGGCCTTTCGGATTTACATTCCTGCACAGAGGAGAGTTGTTGTCAGACGGGATGTGAAGTTCGAGGAGGACAGGGCCCTTTAGGAAATCACGGGAGTTGGAGTATCTGGATCAGCCAGACCCTCAGCAGCAGTTGAGTCAGTCACAGGGATCCAGTGGGCAGGGATCAGGAGGATCAGGAGGATCTGGAGGTACATCTATGAGGATGTCAGGTCCATCAGTGAGCAGTGGCTCACAGAGCCAGAGGGGTGGTGCTCCGAGCAGGTCACAGAGCAGTTCACTAGGGAGTCCACTGATGGACAGTTCACACGGTACCTCAGCTTCTACAGGTTCAGGTGCAGGCAGGAGGACAGCAGACAGACAGTCAGGAATTCAGGCTACTGATGGTGATGAGGAGGAGGAGTTTCATTCTCCTATGGGAGAAGCATGCTCAGGGAAGAGGAAACCCAAGTGGCTTCAGGACACCTTGAGAGATGCCACATCTGTTGCTGAGCCGAAGAGGCCGGTCAGAGAGAGTAGACCACCTGAGAGATTTTGTAGCTATATGGCGATGGTTACCAGCATCCTTGACTCTGAGCCTTCTAGCTATGAGGAGGCAGCTAGCCAGCAGGTCTGGAGAGAGGCATGCAGGAGGAGTATTCTTCTATCATGAAGAATGATGTTTGGGAGGTGGTGCCGAGGCCTGAGGGCAAGTCCGTGGTTACTTCCAGATGGCTTTACAAGGTAAAGCATGCTGCAGATGGCAGCATTGAGAAATTCAAAGCGAGGTTTGTGGCTAGAGGGTTCTCCCAGGTAGAGGGAGTTGATTATGAGGAGACCTTCGCTCCCGTGGCTCGATATACTTCGATTCGCTCCATTATATCGATAGCAGCAGAGATGGGTTGGAAGATCCACCAGATGGATGTGAAGACCGCATTTCTCAATGGCTTCATACAGGAGGAGGTGTACATTGAGCAGTCACAGGGCTTTGAGGTGCATGGGAAGGAGTCCCATGTATGCAGACTGAAGAAGGCCCTTTATGCCTGAAGCAAGCTCCCAGAGCTTGGTACTCCAGGATAGATACTTATTTGCAGGGGATGGGTTTCACAAAGAGTGAGGCAGATCCGAACCTTTACTTTATTGTGATAGGTGAGGAGCCTCTCATTCTGGTGTTGTATGTGGATGACTTGGTCATTACAGGTGCAGAGAGACTCATAGAGCACTGCAAGAGAGATCTTGCGACGGAGTTTGAGATGAAGGACATTGGCTTGATGCATTACTTTTTGGGTTTGGAGGTGTGGCAGGAGGAGGGGCATTTCTTCCTGGGGCAGGGGAAGTATATTGTGGACATCCTTAGCAGATTCCACATGGAGGATTGTAGACCCATGTCGACACCGATGATCACCAACTGGAAGAAGCTTCATGCTTCGGATTCCGAGTTGGTGGATCCCACATTGTACAGGCAGCTGATTGGTTCCTTGATGTATTTGGTCAACACTAGACCAGATATCTGTTTTGCAGTCAACAAGATGAGTCAGTTTATGTGTGAGCCTAGGAAGGTTCACTGGGTGGCTGCAAAACACATTTTGCGGTACTTGCAGGGGACAGTGGATTATGGTCTGGACTACAGGCAGGGAGATGGAGTGAGATTGGTAGGATAAACTGATTCTGATTGGGCAGGTTGTGCTTCTGATAGGAAGAGCACTTCAGGGTGTTGTTTTGGGTTGGGTTCAGCAGTAGTGTCATGGTTCAGCCGGAAGCAGCAGTCAGTAGCACTGAGTTCAGCAGAAGCATAGTATATGGCAGCCAGTCTAGCTAGTTGTGAGGCCATCTGGCTTCGCAAGATGTTGTTTGGCTTATTTGGTCAGCCGTTGAGACCTTCAGTGATTTACTGTGATAATCAGAGTTGCATTAAACTCACGGAGAATCCAGTATTTCATGACAGGTCAAAGCATATCGGGATCAGATATCATTTCATCAGAGACTATGTTCAGAAGGGAGCTGTGAAGCTTGAGTATATTTCCACTGATGAGCAGGTAGCAGACATTCTTACCAAAGCCTTACCACGGGGCAAGCATGTTTACTTCAGAGACAAGATGGGTGTGGTGAGGAACACCTTCCTCGGTAAGAGGGAGTGTTGAAATTTGGTACCGGAGGACAGGTGGTTCCCTTAGGCTTTGATCTTTGGCCTAGGGAAAAGTGTCCAAAAGATTTTAATTTTTCTCCTAAAGTGACTTTATATTTTTTATAAAGTTAAAATCTAATTTAAAAGTGACTTTAAGTGATAAAGTTACTAAGTCTAATTTTAAAGTGACTTTTATAAAGTCAATGAAAAATTAGAAAGGAAAAGTGACTTTGGAAATAAATGACTAAGTGGGTCTTTATTAAAGTGGGGTGAATTAAAAAATAGAAAGTGAGATTTAAATGTGCATTTAATCTCAGCCATTGATCTAAATCTATTTCAGCCATTGGATTTAGAATCACCCAAAAGTCACTTGGATCACCCAAAAGTCACTTGGAGTTATATTAAGGGAGGAAAAGGAGGAAAAGAACACACATTCGATTCAATTCTTTCATGAGCAGATTGAGAGAAGGAGAGCAAGAGAGCAAGGGAGATTTCTGGACAGTGAGCTGCGGAGTATCAACAGCGGAGTTTCAGTAGCGGAGTAACAATAGTGAAGTTTCAGCAGGGCAGTTTTTCAGCAAGGCTGAGATAAGTTGTAAAAGTTTGCTTGCTGATTTTTGCTGAATATTTCTCTTACTATAAAAAGACATTTTTCAGAAATAAAGAAGAGCTCTCAAACTGGTTTTCCCCAAGAGTTTTAGGGGGTTTTTCTAGGGTCACGTTGACCAAAAATATCAGTGTTTTAATGTGTTTTAATGGTTGTTTATTACTGCTGATTTTTATTTCTGCAATTTCCAGCATTCTGTAAATTTTCCAGAATTTGTGTTTTCAGCAAAATTTATTTTTTCCAGCTTGTTGAATGTATGGTTATGGGAAAGGGCATTTAACTACATGGGAGAAATAAGGAGAAACTGAAAACCGGGGTGGGAAAACAGAAATTTAACAAATATGACGGTGATGATGTCTTCTTAGGGGATGAAAAGAAAGATAGAATCTTCAGACACGAAAAAGTCAAGTTGAAGTTGCAAGGTGGAAGGATTAGAACACTTTCGAATGTTCACCATATTCCTGCATTGGCCAAAATTTTGATTTTTTTTAAGCAAGTTGGATAATGCAGGTGTAAAAACAGTGTTCGAGAAATATACCTGCAAGATGGTTTGAGGAGCACTGATATTGATGTGGGGAGTTCAAATTGGAACTTTGTACAGGATTATGGGTAATACTATTATTGATGGGTGGAACAGTTCGATGGTTCTTGAAAGTGAAGCATAAAATCTAGTGGTCTCTAGAGAAAATACCATGCTATGGCATCAAAGACTTGGACATATTGGAGAGAAAGGCCTTCGAATACTTCATGGTAATGGTATGGTAGAAGGTATGTCTAATTGTTTTCTGGATTTTGGTTTTTGTGAACATTGTGTATATCGGAAGCCAAATCGGGTGAGTTTCCCCTCTGGTGCTAAGAGGGCGAAAGCGATATTATAGCTTGTGCATAGTGATGTGTTTTGACCTGTGTCAGTTCCATCATTGGGTAATTTTGTTTACTATGTATTATTTATAGACGACTTCTCAAGGAATACATGGATATATTTCCTCAGGAATAAATCTGAAGTCTTTGAAAGGTTTAAAGAATTTAAGGCTCTGGTGGAAAACCAAATAGAGAAGAAGATAAAGGTGTTGAGGAAAGATAACGGTGGAGATTTCTACAAGAAGGAATTTGAAGAGTTCTGTAAGAACTATGGTATAGCACAAGAGAAGACTACTCCATACACATTGTTGGGATGAAGTCCCCTGGGTCAATTTTGGGGCAAAAGCCCAAGTTTTGATGTATAAAATGTAAAGTCTCTGCAAATTGTGGTCATGGAATGCATAGATAATTAAGGAGTCATAAAGGGTTTTACCCTTTTTTATGTAAGTTGAGTCGGTTTTTTGAGGATCTACCCATGGTCTACGGACCATGGGATTGTATAAATAAGTGTTTCTTAGGATGTCTAAGGCAAGTAAGGAAGGACGAAGATGAATGTAATGGGTCAATAGAAGGAAGATCGTAGAAGTCTTAGAGTAGAAGGAAGGCTCTGTAGCTATGTGCGCAGAGGCCTAGAGTAGAGTCCGTAGCTGAGTGCATGGACCCCTACAGCTAAGTCTGCAAGGAAGTCTTGAGTCTATAAGCTGAATTGAATATTAATAAAGAGGATTGTTGCAAAAATATCCATGTTTATCGCTTTACTTCTATTTTATATGAATGTCCTTTATGTTATCATGGATAATGGGTTTATGAAATAATGATGTATTGATGCACGACTTTACTTGATCTATACGGTTATATGATGCAATTAATATTAACTGTTTACGAGAAGATTATCTTGTTGTGTGTTGAAGTTATCGAACACTTAAGGTTATCTAAGTAATTACTAGGTTAAGAGGAATCTTTGATGTGTGTAAGTAGTTGATTTGCCTATTGAGGGCCCGCAGAAGATAGTCGCAAACCTTCGTGAAGGTATAGAATATGACTAAAGGGAGTTATATCGATAATCCATAAAGGCTTATTGATCTATGTGAAGATAGGTTTGGGGCACAAAATGAAGTTACACTAATATTTGGGTGCAGAAACTTGGTTCTAGCATCCCCCCATACTACTTCAGGTGAGACTTTAGTCCACACTTCACTAATTGATGCCGAAAGGGCTAGTGGTGTACAAATTTGTTTAGCACAACTAACTCTGAACCTGGGTCAGGATCCACTAAGCCAACAAATGGTTCTACTGCCCGGACCGGGATCTGCATAAAGAGATGTGTGATGTCGCATCACTAAAATCAAACAAGCAAAGAAATTGAGAAGTGGTTGGATAAAAAGATCCATGAATTCATGGTGCAAGAAAACAGAAATCCACGTCTGACGAACGAATAGTGGTTGGACAATACCTATACATAGAAATACATGAGATTTTCTTTTGCACCTTCCCGATCGAACTATATGAGTGGATCGCTAAATTAGCATATGGCTAAGGAAGGTGGAGGCTTGACAGTCCAATAGTGTGGACCCCAGAGCTAATACAGATTTTGGAAGCTTCTGAAGATAAGATCACGCGTGTTGTTGATCACTGGCTTGATCGAGTTATAGGAGGATTTGTGACAGAAATCACAGTCGATACCTCAGTTAGCTACAGCGAAGCACAGTGCCGCTTCTTCAAGGGACTGTGAGGTAAGTACTTGAGATCTTTGAATACTTGGGTTAAAATGCTATTGTGTGAAAAATGTTTTATGTTTCCTTGATGTTTGGATCTATGTGAAGTCAATGAATCTTTAGAAATGAGGAAAGAGAAAGTCCTGAATATAGCCCATTGATAGAACCTCCTTTGAGCGATGACGAGGAAGTGGTACATGCCTCACCACGAAGCATTGTACAGTTGATAAGATAGGGTTTTCCACGAATACCTCATCCGCCCACACCACCCCCACCTTCACCTCCACAACATACACCTTCACCCACACCACCACCACCTCCACCACCATTCAACATGTCAAATACGCTGAAGTTGCCTATTTTCAAGGGTTTGGGAAATGAGGACCCGGACTAGTTTTGGTTCGTTGCGAAGGATGTATGGACAAAAAAATATATTATAGATGATCATATGAAGAAATAGTAGTTGGTTACTGCTCTACAAGATTGCACGTTGACATGGTACATTAAGTATTGCAATAATAATCCATTGGCATCATTAGCATACACTCAAATTGCTCTGAGTAATTGAAACACAATCAGTAGTGGGGTTCAAGGAAATCGCAAGGAGGATCGGTGAAACACAATGGGAGCTAGATCAGAGACTGAAGTATGGTATTTGCGAAGCCAATATGAATCTCATAGACAGACAGCATTGTGATTGGTTTATAGTCGCACTCTTGCCTCACTTAAGGATTGCTTTTTCACAACAAAAGATAGGAACTTAGGCGGAAGCGCTAGAGATCACAATGAGATTACATCAGACACCTATCCATGATGTAACATTGGGAGTTCAATAGATTCATGTGAAGTTGTAGAACCTCTACTTGGAGTTTCAAAGCTTGAAAAAAGAGAAAGTGGCTTGGCCAGAGGTGTGTGAAGAAGTTTGGTGCCTCAAGTGTAAAAACCAGGGGCATGATAAGGATCATTGCCCTATTTTCATAAATTATATGGTAAGAGGAGGGCCCATTCCTCTGAGGTAGGAAGCTCTAATAGGACCAAGTACAGGGCCCACGTTGTGGTGCAGTATCTGTCAAGTAGTAGGAAAACATGTAATAGACAATGCCCACTTGATGCAAAAATTTGTGCAGACACTGCAATAGTTATTCTGCAATTTCTGTAAATTGCTGGGCCATGACGAGCCTAAATGTCATAGCTATGAATTGATGATGGAAAGAATTCCCACGTATCAAATGCAAACAAAAACTTGGCCTCTAGATCAAGGTGTTGGGGGGGCACGCGAAGGATATCAAGGTCATAGGCAAGCCAAGGAGGAGGAGGACCTGATAGAGGTCGAGGGCAAGTTATTTTCTATAATTGTGGAGTTTCAGGACACTACACATGGGAGTGTACGAGCTAGAAACACTCGTCATGCCGGTATTATACTCAGTTTGACCACATGATAGAAGAATTCCCTATATTGATAGCTAGGATGCAAGTGAAAATGGCACAACCTCAGTAACCTACCCAGAATTTACAGATGATGAGGGTCGAGCCCCGCAAAGAGGATCCCAATGTGAATATTATGCTGTGAAGCAGGATGATGACCAGTGATGATAAAGGGAATCAACCTGAAGAAAGTGAGTGGGTTCACAAGGCTCCACAAAAGGAAGTTGGGTTTGATCTGGAGCGCGCAAAGGAAACATTCATGGAAGCGAAGAAGAGCTTCGCTGAAGCCTCTACCTCGGCAAGTCAGAATAATTATCTAAAAAGGTTGAACCCTCCATGTTTACCACCTTTTTGGAGACTTGTATGAAGTTGTTGTATGATAGGAAGGTTGTGAAAGGGTTACAAGAACTAATAAACAAGTGTGTTGGTAAAGAAACTGCTCCCGAAGGGCACTACATAGTCAGAAAGATAGGCAAACATAAGACAAGAACAAGGCATGAGATGAAGATCATCACACAAATACGAGAGTATGAAATGGATCAGATTATTTTGGGTCTAGGTTCGGATGTGAATGTTTTGCCTAAATAGATGTGGGAAAGAATGGGGAGACATGTGATGTGGTGGTCTCTGATTCAAATAAGGATGGAAAATCAATAGAAGATTATCCCTATGGGGCGATTGCATGGGGCAACTGTAGCTATAGAAGGTGCGAGCGCATTGGCCAATTTTGAAGTGATAGAGATTGTTGATGACAGCAATCCATACCCCGCACTCCTAGGAATTGATTGGGCTATTGACATGAATGGGGTAATCAATCTGAATAAGCAACTATGTCGTTTGAGAGGAAATCGCTTCATGTAGTAGTACCATTGGACCCTCGAGAAGGACCATGCTATACTAAACCAATTCGTGATTATGAGGAAAGAGATGATGATTTGGACCAAATTTATGAAATAATAGCATGAGACCAATATTGGGTTAATCAGACTACTGATGGATGAATTTCATGGGACCACGAAAGTTCCTATACATCAGATTTAGATGAGGAATTCGAAAATTGGCAGAATAGGTTTCACAAATTATCTATGTTGCATTGTAATATCATCACTAAATCATTGCACTGTGTTTCATTCGAGGTAAGAAATTTACCTTATTATGATGGTTTAACTGATGTAGATAAAGTTTTGGATGCATTTGAAAGGGAAGTGCCTAAGAAACATCACTTCCAAGCATTGGATTTGGCACTGCATGCTACACCTGAATGATGGTGGGGTACGCATAAGGACAGTTTTGAGGAATGCTGCAAGTACAAGAGAAAGATGAGATTATGGTTTGGTCGCCAAAAAGTTTGGCTAACAAAGAAATATGATGGGAAGAATGATCCACGTGATCATTTAGCAAAATGGACTAAGGTCTATGGAACGGAGCTGTAACCAGAGTGGGTGCATATTTTCTGTCACACTTTGGACATCATTCCTATGAATTGGTAATTGGAAACGAAGCTCCGCCACGGCACTGCGAAGTGGGATATTTTAAGAGAGGGATTTTTTATGGCATTCAGCTTTGAGGATGGGTTTGAATGCATGTATGAGGAACTATAGGAGGTTAAGGCAGTGATCTTCTAAATACCATAGGATCCTTTGGAATTGTTTCAACCAGATTGGAGCACCCAGCTATGTCATGCACTGGAGTGCTATAATGTGGCTGTCGAAGAAGAAGATGAGGATCCAAGGAACATTAATATCCCAGAGGCAGAATTCCATTGCGAAGTTGAAGGACCACAAATAGAGAATCCAAACATCATGGAACTATTGAAGACTAGACAAGTGAACATTGGCAAAGAGGCAGAGCCAAAATTTGAAAAGATTGGAGATTACGGGGACAATGCCACAACGGATAAAGTCGTTGAGTTGCTTCGCAAATATCAAGATTTGTTTCCTACCAAACTTTTAGACCTAAAGGGTATCATAGGAGAATTGGATGTAATGAAGATTACCTCAAAGCCAGACGTGAAGACGATTAAGTAGAGGCCATATTACCTTAATCCAAAGTACAAAGAAAAGGTTTGCTTGGAGTTAGATAAGATACTTGAGGCAGGCATTATTGAACCAGTGGAGGTGTCTAGTTAGGTGAGCTCAATGGTAGTCCAAGAGAAGAAGCAGAAAGGGGAAATGCAAATTTGCGTAGACCTCAAGAAGCTTAACAATCCCTATGTTAATGATCTTTTTCCGATGCCATTTACCGATGAAGTATTGGATAATGTTGAAGGACAGGAAGTATATTCATTCACCGATGGGTTCTCTAGATACCATCAAATTAAGATCACGCCAGAAGATAGGAGCATGACGACCTTCGTGATAGAGTGGGGATGTTTTCAGTATACAGTGATGCCTTTTAGACTTAAGAATGCGTCGACGATCTTCTCGGGTGTAGTCATTGCGACGTTCAAAGGGTTCATTCACAAATTTTTGGAGGTATATTTTGATGATTAGACAATGTTTGGACTAGTAAAGTGCCATGTAGCTAGCTTGCACTTGATGTTGGATACATGCCGAAGGTATCAGATCACGCTAAACTTGGAGAAATGCTTATTTTGCTTCCCCTTTGGAATTTTTCTGGGTCATGTGTTGTGCATGCAAGGATTAATGGTGGACCTTGCTAAGATTTCGGTTATAGTCAATTTGGAGGCACCAAGAAGTGTTAAATAGTTGCATGCAACACTGGGTCATACTAGATACTATCAGAAGTTCATAAAGAGTTATGCTCAGATTACCGTGCCTATGGAAAAGATGCTCAAGAATGATGCTACATTCTATTGGAATGAAGAATGTTAGTGGAATTTGGATGTATTGAAGGAGAAAATGGTCACCACATCGATCCTAGTATTCTTGGATTGAAAGAAGGAATTCCATGTGCATGTGGATGCCTCGTGTATTGCGCTAGGAATAGTGCTGACATAGGTTGGTGAAGGAGAGATGGATCACCCTATAGCATTTGCAAGTAGGAAGTTATCAAAAGAAGAAAATAATTATTCAACAAAAGAGCATGAAGGGTTGGCTATGGTGTACATGCTCCAGAAGTTTAGACATTACCTGTTAGGCAAAAATTTCAAGATGTACACAGACCATTCTGGATTGAAATATCTAGTTAATAAGCCTATGTTGGGGGGGAGGAATATGCAGATGGTTGTTGTTGTTTCAGGATTATTATTTTGAGGTTATTGTGAAGCCAGGAAGTATGAATGTGGGGCCAGACCATCTATCGCGCATTGAAATAGGAGAGAAGCCTACCAATTTGGAGGAAGGACTACCTGATGCATAGCACTTCACGGTGTGCATTGCGGATAATCACTTTGCAGACAGTATCCACTTCCTAAGTATGAGAACGACTCCAACGAGTACACTAGTCAACAGAAGAAAGAATTGGTGGTGCGCGCGGCATACTTTTCAGTGATTGTAGGCCATTTGTATAATATGGGATTGGATGAGATACTGCGACGCTATGTGCCTAATTTTGAATGAAACAGCATCCTCGCTGAAGCTCATGGAGGAGCCGCAGGAGGGCATTATGCAAGGAAAGAAATGACACAAAAGATTTTGCGTGTTGGGTTGTGGTAGTCGATGCTGCATAAGGTCTCTAAAGCATACTATAGGGCATGCGACACATGTGAGAGAACAGGCAAGCATCACAGAGGGATGAGCTACCTCTGAATCCACAAGTGTCATTGCAACCATTTGAGAAGTGGGAAATTGATTTTGTAGGACCGACTCAGCCTCCAAGCAAGAAGATGGGTGCGCAATATATCATCACCATGACCAAATATTTGACCAAATGGGCGAAGGCACAACCTGTAAAGGACTATACAGGGGCAACAATGATGAAATTTTTATTTGAATATGTGTTAACCAAGTTTGGTTTCCGGAAGATTTTGATGAGCGATCGCGGTACGCATTTTCTCAATGAAAATTAGTGCACTAACAGAAGAGTTTCAGGTTTATCATCAGAAGAGTATGCCATATCATCCTCAAGCTAATGGAATGGTTGAGGCTTTTAATAAGATATTGGAGAATGTGTTGACAAAGGTTTGCAACATGCAGTGAAATGATTGGGATGTGCACGTACCAATGGTGTTATGGGCTTACGTAACTACTTGTAAAAAAATTACTGGTCAGACACCTTTTAGGTTGGTCTATGGCATAGAAGCTCTGATGCTTATAGAGTACACATTGTGCCTAGTCTATGCATAGCAGATTTCATAGGAATGGTAGATCACAGAGCCTTACAAGAGAGGCTTGTGCAGATAACAGAGCTCGAGGAAGATATTTTTTGGCTCGATTCCAGTAGCAAGTTCAGAAAGAATGTGAAAAATATTTCCATGATCAGCACATCAAACTATGCACCTTCAAGGTAAATGATTTGGTTTTATTATATGACAATAATTTTTATAAGTTTCCAGGAAAATTTCAGATGCATTGGCTAGGACCATATATTATCAAAGAGATTACATATGGTGGAGCAATTCAGCTCGCAAATTTGAATTGAGATTGATTTCCGGGAATGGTAATTGGAAGTCAATTGAAGTCATACATCGGGGATCCATCCCAATGACTACATGATAGCAACACAGTCTTAGCGCTCCAGGCAGTTGCAAGGAGGCGCGGGACTATAAACTACATTGCTCATTTGTAGAGCTACGCGACAGGTGGTCTGCATGAAACAGGATGATGTCGCATTACTAGAATAAGCACGAAGGGAGCTGTGGTATAGGGGGGAGACAGCATAGCACAGCCATAAAGTGATCGTTACAGTCACTGTTCATCATTTTATAGTGAGGAGATGGCTAAGAGGAGTGGGGGGTGCCATTTAAGGCTGAATTTAAGAGTGAAATATTTGGAAATCTGCTGCCAATTCAGCATTTATGGATTGATTTTGGGGTGAACAGTCAAATTTGAATTCGAGTTTGCCTATAAAATACACGTGGTTATCCAGCTAAAAACATTTTGCATCCTTAGAATTTCTATGTTGAGCTATCGATTGTTTATGAATCCTTAGTTTTATGTTGATTTGGCTGCTAGTTCTGTATTTGATAAGTTACCCGAGGAAACCCAGCGGTTTATTCTCAGCACAACGTTTGGACCAGGAGAGACTACTAGTACTAGAGGAGTTGTCACCTTTGAGGGAGATGCTCTAGAGGTGATGAGCATGGAGGCTCCAACTGCAGTGCCTATGGTGCTAAGGTCACCTAATCAGAAGCCTACATCAGTGAGAGAATTCGCCAACCTAAGAAGGATAAGCAGAAGAAGCCCATGGCAGTGCACGAGTCACTCAGGAAGAATTCCGCTACACAAGCCCAGAAGATAGAAAAACAAAGTGCAAAGGATAAGGGGAAAGTGGTGGATTTGGAGGTTGAAGAGGGCGCAAAGGACTTAGACATAGAGGGGGCGGATCCTATATCCAAGTTGTTGGATTACATACCTCTGCTCAAGGTAAAAGTAAAAATCACCAAAGATCCAAATGCAGAAAATTTCGTGCGCCACACACCCCTGCTACTAGACAATGTTACATTTGAGGGTCCGCGCTTGGCATAGATTCCACATTTGAAGCTAGAGGACTGGGATTTGGTGGAACATGAGAGGTTCCCCCACCTTGCTATAGAAAACTACATGAAGAGGGTCTTCTATAAAGAATCTAGTGTCACCGTGTTGGAGCTTATGGAATGGATTCATGGAGTGAACCAATCGGGATTGATGAACCTATTATGGGTGCCCCACTACCACCACTCCAACATCAACCTAATTGTGATCAATAAGTTACTAACCCTGGCACATGACGGTTGTTTGTGACTAATCCATAAGATCATGTTGTTGTTGCACTCAAGGTTGAATTTGGCCAAGGAGTTTGGAGGAAAGAAGAGCAAGCGCGACCTCGCTGAAAAGATGAAGGATAATTTCAAGCATGTGAAGAAGTTGCGTGGGTACTCAATCACCTCCATCACTGACCCCGTGGTAAATATTGCCACATAGATCCTTGTTGGCAAAGTTATTAGAAAATGTTGCGCGGACAAGGTTCCAGCACTAGTGATTTCTTTGGTTGCACACTGTGCAGAGGGCGTGCACTTCAATTAGGTGTGCTACCTTTGTAGTGAGTTCCTCGTGAATTGTAGAGAGGCGTGAGATTAAAATAAAACATTCCACTATGTGTGGTTATTACTCTCCATCATACTAGTAGCTTGGGATCGATCGAAGGATAGTCAGTTTCCTCCTGTGGATGCGGGGTTTTCGGAGGCTGCACAATTTGCATCCCTCTGGGCAACAAAAGATGTTACGTAGGTCATAGAGACCAAAGTCTTTTGGGTGATGATGGAGGCGATTCTGAAAATGGCCATTAACCAGAAGCCGTTGTTGTCTCCGACAGTGTTTGAATAGCTCTCGGAGTACATAAAGTTTAAAGCATATTTCCATCATGTCTACATCAGAACATGGAAGGATCTGCAACAGAAATGGTTTGACCTCCCTTACTTGGTCACAGATGACATTATTCAAGAAACAATTAAGTGTTGGCCAATAGATTGGCATTCTCCCTCCGATCTAGCCGCAAGCACCAGCAAGTCCACGGAGAAGAAAAAGAAGGAAGCAGCTATGTAGAAGGTTCAACAGTTGGCTAAGAAGTGGAGAAAAGAGGCTGAGGAAAAGGCCTAGGTGGAAGCGGAGCACACTGCGAAGCTATAGGCCGAACAAGAAGAGCGCAACTTCGAGCGTAATGGTAAGTCTCCTTCCCCCCAAACAGAGGAGGAGGAGCAATCAAAGCAGGGTGACGGTGGTTAGGAGGAGTAGAGCACTCCCTTTTGGATCAAAAGATACAAGGAACAAGGGAAGGAAGGGCCATGGAAGAAATCCAAAGCAACCAAGTCATTGTTGGATCCAATCACTCTAACCGATGGCGACCTTGATGAGATTGGAGATAAGGTACGCGATACCACCATAGAACTACTCCAACAATTCGAACATCAACAACAACAGGCACTGAGTACCATTTAGAAGGATCTACATGAGCTGCAGATTCTGATGGGATCCAGGTAGATGTAGGGTAGATCAGTGTTGCATCAACAAGTTTGGCACCAGGGACCACTCAGGCAACAGAGATGGTTCGATCACTAGATCTTTGGGCAGTCGCACTGCCAAAAGGATTCTTGAGTGTGGAGGTGGCTGATGACAAGGTCATCATGAGTTATTTAAAGAACATCAGACTCAACCTAGCCATTCTCCCGAATGACTATCTTCACACGCTGCAGGCAGGTGTGACAACAGAGTTCCAGGTGCGGGAGAAATGCATGCTCAGCCTCATTAGTGAGTATAGCCTGAATAATGAACAGATGTTCGCTAAGAAGTTAGAGGTGCTATAGGAAAAGGAGAAACTTCAGGTGCATAATGCCCAGCTTGTGGTCGCGGTGGCAAAAGCATGCAGAATAGTGCCAGAATTGCACATTCCAGAAGAAGCATCATTGGAGGCAGAGATCAAAAAGCTTGTTGCAGGTGTGCTCGATGCCAAGGCAGAAGTGGATAGAGTTCAGTTTGAGCTGAACCTAAAGATCATTGAACTGGAGTTGAAATCATAGCCTTCAACCCTGCTATAGGTAAGGGAACAATGCAAAGCCACTATGAAGGACGAAGTCGTGATAGTGGATGTCACAGTGGTGGAATGCACCACACTTTTTGAGCAGGCTATGGAGGTAGTCACAGCCCTATAGGAGGATCCCACCCTATAGTTCTTGAATACATAAGTGCGCAAGCTCCATCAATAATATGATGAAGTACGGGAAATGGTGTGCACCGTCACTACAACACAATGCCTTCCCAAGCTGAAGGAGGTGAAGTAGTTGCTTACACAAGTGGAAGCAGTGCATAAGAAAGAGGTCATCCTTAAGACCAAATTGGGGTCTTGGTTGGATGAGGCTTACATTGTCTCTGCCAATATTTAGGAAAATTTGGTCACTTTGCAGAGTACGCAGCAGAAAATCAAGCAAGACAGTGCAGGACCGACCACAGAGGAGCTGGTGGAGCAGATCAAGCAGGCAGCCACGCAAAGCGTAGCTGAAGTAGCAGTTGCACAAGTGGAGCTGGGGGATCTTCATAGTAAAATCTCCACACTAGCCAAGTGACTCGAGGGTAAGTCATGATCTTTTTGTTGGGGGCCTGTTGGGATAGGGTCCCCTAAGTCAATTTTGGGGCAAAAGCCCAAGTTTTGGGGCAATAAGCCCAAGTTTTGATGTATAAAATGTATATTCTCCACAAATTGTGGTTGTGGAGCACATAGATAATTAAAGAGTCATAAAGGGTTTTACCCTTCTTTATGTAAGTTGATTCGGCTTTTTGAGGATCTACCCATCGTCCGCAGACCATGGGATTGTATAAATAAGTGTGTCTTAGGATTTCTAAGGAAAGTAATGAAGGACGAAGACGAATATAATGGGTCAATAGAAGGAATATTGTAGAAGTCTTAGAGTAGAAGGAAGGCTCTACAGCTATGTGCCTAGAGGCATAGAGTAGAGTTCGCAACTGAGTGCGCGGACCCCTGCAACTGTGTGTAGGGAAGTCTTGAGTCTATAAGTTGAATTGACTATTAATAAAGAAGATTGTTGCAGAAATATCTATGTTTATCACTTTACTTATGTTTTATATGAATGTGCTTTATATTGTGATGGATAATGGGTTTATGAAACAATGATGTATTGATGTTCAACTTTACTTGATCTATACGGTTATATGACACAATAAATATTAATTGTTTACGCAAAGATTACCTTGTTGTATGTTGAAGTTATCAAACATTTAAGCCGATCTAAGAATTACTGGGTTAAGAGAAATGTCTAATGCGTGTAAGTAGTTGGTTCGCCTATTCAAGGTCCGCGGATGACAGTCGCAAACCTTTGTAGAGGTATAGAAGTTGACTAAAGGGAGTTATATTGATAAGCCATAAAGGCTTGTCAATCTGAACAAAGACATATTTAGGGCACAAAATGAAATTACACTGATCTCTGGGTACGAAGACTTGGTTCCATCATCCCCCATACTGATTCGAGTGAGACTTCAGTCCACGCTCCGCGGATTGATGCCGAAAGGGCTAGTGGTGTAGGGATTTGTTTGTCGCAACTAACTCTGAACCTGGGTCAGGAACCACTAAGCCAACACACACCTCAGCAAAATGGAGTTGTAGAAAGAATGAAAAAGGCATTGATGGAAAAGGCAAGAAGCATTCTTAGTGGTGTCAGGTTAGGACAAGAATTATGGGCAGAGGCAGCGGAGACTGCATGTTACATGGTTAATAGATCACCTTCATCAACGTTGGAGGATAAGATTTCACATGAGGTATGGATTGGTAAGAAACCCTCTATTTCACATCTGAGGGTATTTGTTCATGATGCATATGTACATGTTCCAAAGGAGAAAATAACCAAGTTGGATAGTAAATATGAAAGGTGCATCTTTATTGCATATAAGGATGGTTTAAAAGGTTATAAGATTTGGAACCCAGAAGAAAGGAAGGTTGTGTACAACCAAGATGCGGTGTTTAAAGAGGTGAAATATGTTATTAAACATGAATTCCTACTAAAGGAACCTGAGAAGATACAGTTTGAGCTAAAGGATGAAGAATCACACTCTACAGTAGAACATGAATCAAAAGATGAAGAGCCACAAACTCTAGCTGTGAGAAGATCAGTTCAAGAAAGAAGGCAGCCAGAAAGGTATAGTCCACATGCTTTTTGTTCAAATTTTATTTTATCTATTAATGATGATGATCCCAGAACTGTCAGGGAGGCACTATATTCAAAAGATGGAAAACTCTTAAAATAGGCCATGGTTGATGAAATGACATCTTTAAAAAAATAAGGATTGGGATCTAGTGGAGATTTCAACTAGAAGGAAACCCATTGGAATAAAATCGGTGTTTAAGAAGAAGATGAATGCATGAGGCAAGGTGGAGAAATACAATTATCTATTGGTAGCAAAAGGTTATATCCTGGTGTCAGGGATTGATTTTGGTAATATTTTTTCTCATGTTGCCAAGGTAGATTCTATTAGATTACTTTTATCTATTATTGCAGATTTTGATTTTGAGGTAGAACAGATGGATGTGAAGACAACATTTCTTCACTTGGATCTAGAAGAAGTGATCTACATGAAGAAACTTGAAGGCTTTGCGGTGAAGGGAAAGAAAGAACTGGTATGCATGTCAAAAAATTCTCTATATGGGTTAAAACAACCACCAAGGATGTGGTATCAGAAATTTGATACATATATACAGGGACTTGACTTCACTAGAAATAAAGCACATCATTGTGTGTATTTTAAATTAATTGGTGACCGTGTTATTTATCTAGTCTTGTATGTGGATGATGTGTTTTTGAATGGAAATGACAAAGAAGTTTTCGAGGATTTGTATACCCAATTGTCCTTCAAATTCGACATGAAGGATATTGTTTCTACAACCTTTTTTTTGGGCATGGAAACTAAATGAGATCAGGAAAAGAGGAAGCTCTGATTAGACCAGAGGAAGTATGTTGAGGTAATACTGCAAAGGTTTAATATGAAGAATAGTAAATAAGTGAAGGTTCTTATTCTTGTAGGTGTAAAGTTGTTTGTTGATCTAAAAATGGAAGAGGAGGGAAATTTCCTCTTCCTAAAAACAGGGATCATTCTCCGAGGCTTTGCAATGAAAAATGGGTCTTAAAAAAAATAGGTTTTCCAAAAGGTATCTTCAAGTTATGAGTTAGTTTTCACATGTAAACTTAAGCATAAGCAACACAACATCACATAACTCATAGAGGCATTCATGAAGAGTAGAAAAAAGGATTTGGTGACAGATTTCATCCCTCCTGGGCTACATCTCCAGGCCTGCCAACATAGCTAGACCACTCCATATATTAAGTGGAAAAGGAGTACATAAAAGTTTTCCGATAAAACATGTGGCTATTTCCCCTTCATGGAAATATTCTATTGTAAAGAAATCTTACATAAACATCACAAAAAACTACAATCATTCATGAAAAAATCATCAACACAAGGTGTTTCCTACAAAGACCTTGTACTCCATCTAAAAATGAGAATACATGAGCATATAAGCACTTCAATTCCACATTTAAGGACAAATAGAAAACTTTCCTCAACAAGGCATAGTGAGAAAAGTATAGAAGAGTTGAATACCGCAAGTAACAGTTAATGCAGTAAACTTCTGAAGGTAAGAAAACCCCTACAAGGCCTTCTCCATGCTCAAACACCTTCAAGAACTGCTCCAAAACACCGATTGATCCATACATTCATGGACTTGAACTTGAAAAAAGTCTCTTTAGATGTGCTCTAATCAGAAAATAAATGTCACCACTGATTCAGAATGTCCAAAAACCCCTAGATTGAGTGTTATTGAGCTCCAAAATTCCAAAAACTCACAAAGATATGGCTCTACAAGCTCTCCCTGTAGTTTTGCTATTAACCGTCCTACAAATCGGACCAAAAATTTAACTGTCCACAAAACCACCATATTTTCCACTACGGAGGTGACAAATTCACCTATTGAAGGTGGAATTTGTTGGATATTAAAATTTCCTAATAGCCCTTAAAGGCAAAAAGTTTGGCCACATGGGCCATGCGGCTGGGGTCTAAGGCCAATGACCCACCCTTGTCGGCTTAGCCCCTTAAAATTAGAGTGCATGGTCACATTAATCTCATAGGGTTAAGGGTTGGGCCAATGGCCCACACTAACAGTCATGATCCTTTACTCCATGCGTCAGGGTCACGTGAAAGGCCATATGGCCTGGGGCTCACCCCCTTCACTAGAGCCCATATGTCGGGCCCTTGCCACAGTCCTCTAGTGCCCAGGTGACTTATACCTGGAGCTTCGATCGAGCCCCCTCTTTGGCGATGCCTTCTCGGATATGCCTGTGGTCTTGTGGGAGGTTGTGACTAGGGGCTGGGCTGGTCCATAGGCCTCATCCCTTCTGCGTCGTGGTCATGTGTCGAGGTTGCGACCAAGGGCCACCAACTTAACATCGACCCCTTCCACCATATGTGGATTCAATAAAACTTAAATATAATTTTATACTTGGCATTGATAGGCTTGAGTTCATGGGTTTGATCTCACTCGGGCCTATAGCCTAAACCATAAAATTTTAGTGTGCTCTGGAGGTGCCACATGGCACCATTCCATTGGTCTACACAAAAGAAATCAAATTCAACCATCTATATGAACCGGAGCTTGACACTTGGTAACACCCAATTGGTCTATACCTGCACAGTCACCCTAGATGATGTCAGTTATACGGAAGCCTAATCAACTGCCTAGTTAGCAGACCTGCAGCAATGTAAACTTTGAAATGGGAACTATAAACTCAAAAAGGGAACTCAAGCCAAAAAACCCAAAAAAAAACATGAAAAAGAGTGCTAAAAATGGAATGTGTGTATACTGGAACGATGGTTTTTTTTAGGGCCAATTTTCAATATTTTAAAAAAATGGCTATAAAACCAAATTTTTTTGTGCAAAAAATAACTATTTTTGAGGAAACAAACACACTAATGTTTTTTGAAGAATAACATTTTTCTTTCCTAGGTATAATTTCAATATTTTTTAGTAATGATGATAAAGATAAAATAATTAGATCTAAAACACATTAAAATTATATCAATTTTCATCCATGATGTTAAACATATAATAACATGACACTAAAGATCGCTAAAATTCTAAAATTTTTCAACCATAAAATTAAAAAACCATGACATTATGAACAAATTACATGACTAAATTAATCAAAATGTCATTACTTGTAGATTGAATGAAGCATACATTATGTCTCTAAGTTATTGTTGCATTGTAGATATTCTAAACAATAAAAATCATCATAATTAAAACATATAATCCAACAAACATAAAAATTACTCATAACTTCATTTAACACCATATGGAAATCGAATTTTTTATTTCAAGATATGATGCAAACATCAGTTATATAAATTGTATTAGACAATTATTCAAAATCACTCATATTTTCTTGCACGCCATTAGAATTCACATCTTCAGATGAATGACTGGATGCAAATGAATATGTTCCATATTCTTCTCTTTTATCAACTAGTGCCCCATCTGAGTCCACATGCATGCCCACCATTTCAGGTTCCAAAATTGTTCTAGATCTATGACTAGTTTCAGCATGCTCTCATCTCAACATTGTTCCTTCTGGTAATAGCCTCTTCAAAATCTATATCATCTTCAAGCGAAGAGTTCCTCTCTTTGTTAAATTGAATTCATAAAAAAGTATGTCAACATCCTCCAATTTTAAGAGGTTTGTGCAGCGATGATTTATATTTGTACCCTTTCTTTCTCTTTCCGCCATTTTTTTTATCAACTACCATCTCTGGCTTATGCACACCATTGAATGGGTGTGTATTTGTGGCATACCAATGTACTTTAACAATTGCAACATCTTCATTTTCCGTAATGACCTTTATAACCTTAGCAACCTAGAATGGATATCCATTGGGATATCCATCTGCTAGCACAACAATAATGAAACCCTCCTTGATATCCTATATAGAACCCCTGTAAAGTTCTTCCATGGCTTCACATTATGCATGAGATCTTCTGGAACGAATATACATTTCTCTTTCCTCTGCCTGTGAAGAATTAATAATACCTTGAGATTGTTGTTGTTCAACAATGTTTCTTTCCTCATGTTGATTTGACACATATTGTGGCCAAATAAATGGATTTTTCAAAGGTATATATTCATTTGTTGTTCTTGAAATGATATCACTTTGATTATTGAGGGATAGAGTGTTTGAGCATAAAAAACGCGTCGTCAGGGTTTGAAGAGGTTCAGCGACTGTTACTAATGGAGAAACACGGGGGAGGGAGTTCCCCTCCCTCCTACAAAATTGTTGTGGCCAGTAGAGGCAAGTCCCCTCTAGGCAAAGTCAAAGATTCGGAGGAAGAGGAATAGAGTAATAATGAAAAGGAAATAGAGGGGGGCAGACCCAAGGAAAATGTCAGCATTAAAGACAAAGAAGAAGAAGACAAAAGCCAAGGCACAAGGAACAATAAACAAAAGGGACCATGCAGACCCAAAATGGAGGTCACTCCTAGAGTGGTGTTAAACGATCCTGCGCTTCAAGCACACAGAGAACATATGGGGACCTATGTTATAATCTGCAAGTTTATGGGATTATGGCCCATAGAAAAGGCGTTGCAGTTATGGATCAAGTATCACTGGAAACCCAAAGGAAGTATAGACTTGCATCTACGGTCCAAGGGATTTTTCACTGTGGTGTTCACTAACATTGAAGACAAAGACAGAATATTCGAAGGAGGACCCTACTTTTATGCAGCAGCTGGCCTATATATACAGCCTTAGAAGATGAACTTTGTGCCAGAGCAAGAGAATTTCACTTCGATTCTGGTCTGGGTAATACTTTATTCTCTTCAACTTGATTATTGGCAAACTGAATCGCTTGATGCCATTGGTAATGAACTAGGATGTTTTGTCAAAGCTTCAAAAGCCACAAGAAGAGGTAAATACACTTCCCATGCAAGGATCTGTGTAGAAATGGATCTATCAAGAGCTCTTCCAGATGAAGTCATCCTGGAAGTTTTTGATGAGGAATGGGTTCAAACAGTAGACTACGATCATATCCCATTCAGATGTCGTAAATGCCATGAACATGGACACTTGTTCAGAGATTGCCCTCTTAGTCAAGTAGACAACAAAGGCAAACCTAAGGAAATGAAGGATACAGATAGCTTCCATAAAGTTATAAGTGAAGGAAAAGGCAACAAAAAAGGATCAAGGCAACTACATAATGAGGGGCAAAAGGTTAGTTAAAATAGGTATCATGTACTGGAGGAAAATGTAGAAATGGCAAATGAAGACCAATCTATGGAGGGCAGCCCTAATGGAATGGAAACGGAAATGAAAGAAGACTGCAACCCATCACAAGAGACGGATAATAAGAAAGAAACCATACCGATTGAATCAAAACTCAAGATGGATCAGGAAATGACCCAAAGTGAAATAGATCTGGAAGATCATGAGCTTCAGGAAATTCTAGATAAGGAACATCTAGATCTGGAAGGGTTCTTGAGGCAGGGATCCACGGGAGGGATAGATTCACTACCCCAAGAAGATTGCAACAAAATTCAGCAGCTATTCTTATGGAAAACTTAAGAAAGAGATTTAGTTAATGAAAAAACGATTGAAAAATAGGAACAGAGGAGGTAAAGTAACGAAAACTACTCTAGGATTAGCAACAAGAAATGCAGGAAAAAAGAGAGGTAGGAAAAAGTAGAAGGACCTCTTGATGGAGTGTGGTAAGTTAATGATAGACTCAGGTAAGATGAAAGACCTAACTAGTTACTCATTTGCAAATCTTTAAATATGAAGCTCACATCATGGAATATCAGAGGTCTAGGTAGTAAAAGAAAACAAAGAATGCTCAATCACATAATGAAACTGGAAATGCCAGATGTTATCTTCATCCAGGAAACGAAATATTCCATCCAGAAAATAAAACAAATCCACAAAAAATGGCTCAATAGATTTGATTTCCTAGAGGTTAAAGCTAAAAACACAACTGGAGGCATTCTTACTCTGTGGAATCCAAAGAAAATCAGTATAACAGATGCAAAAGCATCTAGAAACTACTTATCAGTGGTCATTCAACCAGTGGGGGATACAAAAACCTTCCTAGTCACAAATGTTTATGGTCCTCAAAAAATAGATGATAAACTCAAATTGTTAGACTCCCTTATTTGTTTCAGGGACAGACAGGCTGGGATTCCTCGGATCATGGGAGGGGACTTTAATATGATCAAATCGCTCTCGGAAAAAAAAGGAGGTACCAGAGCGCTCAACAAAGACTCCTTAGCATTTCAGACTTTCACAGATGAGATGAAACTGGCTTATTCAGACCTAAACAATGGATTTTTACTTAGAACAACAAAAGAGGAGTTAAGGCACAGGTAGCCTCTAAATTGGACAGGTTCATGATTTCAGAGGAGCTATTGCTTATAGATAAAGAAATTACAGCAATGTTCCTTCCCTTTGGAGGTTCCGACCACTGGCCGATTCAACTGGAAATCAAGGGTTTGATTTCTCCCAGGAACAGGCCCTTAAAATTCGATAATATTTGGCTCTCTCACCCAGATTTCATCAGCAACATTGAAAAATGGTGGTCGGAGGACTTGCAATTCCAGGGCTCAAAAATGTACCTCCTTCACAAATGACTTAAGCATGTCTAGTTCAGGCTAAAAGGGTGGAACAAAAAGGAATTTGGTAACATTTTTGTGAACAAAAGATCTTTGGAAATCAAATTACAGGAACTCAACCAGGCCCTAATCAAAGATGGATTTGACAAAGTCAAAAGTAATCAAGCTGATAAGCATCACCAAGAATGGGATAATTTATGCAAACAAGAGGAAACATTATGTTGGCAGAAGTCTAGAGTGCAATGGCTCAAGGAAGGAGAGCGGAATACAAGATTCTTCCACAGATCCACGATAGCCAACAGAGCACACAATAGAATCTCAATGATAAAGGATGAGAATGGACAGCTACAGAATACCCATAAGAGTATTGAAGTTGTGCTTGTCCAGTATTTTTGAAATATCACCCAAGAAAACAATCCAGATAGAGGACATTACATCCAAGAAATTACAAGGCATATTCCCAAGTTAGTGTCTAGAGAGGATAATTTTAATCTCAATAGACCTGTTACTGAAGAAGAAGTAAGTGATGTTCTCAAAGATATGAAGAACTACAAAGCACCAGATCTGGATGGTTTCAATGTGGATTTCTTTAAATCTTGGTGTCACATTGTTAAACAGGACATTCTGGATGTGGTGGAAGACTCCAGATCCAGTAAAATGATCTTGAAAGCCCTCAATACTTCCTTCATCTCTCTGATCCCCAAACAGGAATCGACCCAAAATGCAGACAAATATAGACCCATATCTTTATGCAATGTGGTTTACAAGATAATCTCTAAGGTAGTGGCAAATAGACTTAAACCTCTCCTTCCTTATTTAGTTTCAGAGGAACAGTCAGGTTATGTGGAGGGCAAACAAATCTTAAATAACATCATTCAAGCCCATGAGGTGGTCCACACGCTTACCAACAAAAAACAGGCAGGGATGATAATTCAATTAGATATAGCAAAAGCATATGACAAGGTTAATTGGAGCTACATCAAAAAGGTTCTCATGACTTTGGGTTCGACCACAACTAGATTTGTTGGGTCATGGCTCTAGTGACCTCTTCCAGTTTTTCAATTTTGGTGAATGGCTCCCCCTCAGAGATATTCGTTCCTTCTAGAGGCCTCAGGCAAGGAGACCTGCTTTCTCCCTTTCTTTTCATTCTCATGATCGAGGGACTGGGCAGATCTATTAAGCATGCCAAGGAAATGGGCAAAATCAAAGGTCTTCAATTATCGAAAAATGGTCAAGCCCTGACTCACCAACAATTTGTAGATGATACCATGCTGCAATGGCTCCCCACAGTCAAAGAAGCTTCAGCCTACAATCTAATCCTGAAGGAATTTGCTTTGGCCACAAGTATGGAATTCAATCTTTCCAAGTCAAAAAATTTCTTCTTAAACACTAACATTTCTATTCAGAGAAACATTTCAAGAATTCTGGGCTTCCAAAGGGATTCCCTCCCCACAAAGTATTTGGGAATTCCTCTCACAGGCAGACCAATGCACAAAATTATCTGGGAACAAACGGTTAATAAATTGCAAGACGAAGTCAAAAAGTGGACTTTCTGGGTCCTGAATATGGCAAGCAAGTTGGTTTTAACAAAGGCGATTCTATAATCGATCCCGGTTTTCATGTTATTGACCCTCCCATCTCCCAAAGGAGTTTTAGAGAAATTTAGAAACATTCAAAGAGATTTCCTCTGGGGTAAAGAAGAAACTAAGAAGAAATGGGCCTTGGTATCTTGGGACAAAATCTGTAAACCCAAGGTACAGGGGGGAGTAGGCTTGGATGATCAGGAGATTCTCAATAAAGCTCTAGGAGCCAAGCTTTGGTGGCGTTGGGTTCAAGAGCCACAAGCTCAGTGGGGAAGAATCTACAAAGAAAAATATGCCAGCTCTTAGCATACTAAGGATCTAATAAGAATGTCTGGCAATGTGAAAGGGTCTCACATCTGGAATAGAGCCTAGGATAATAGAAGCCTTGTTCAAAATAACAACTTCTGGGAAATCAGAGTTGGAGATCTTGCACTCTTTTGGGAAGACAAGTGGTAGCAAGAACCAATATTGTTAACAGAGGACTTTCTGAGTCTCAAGCGGGAAACAGACAATCAAGGGCTAAATAAAGTCAAGGATTTCAGGGATCTGGCTTAGACCTCAGGAAAATGGAGAAGTTGGAGTAAACTTGACTATGGAGATGATAACCCCATGAAAATTAAGGCAGAGGCTCTTGGGAGCTTACTTAAACAAAGAATGATTTTAGCTACAGAGGGGCAGGATCAATTAAGATGGGGCAATAACAATAAAGGTAAATTTGATATTAAGGAAGCTGAAAGTATTCTTCTTGGGCTTGATTACAGGGCTCTAGACAAGACATGGCAGCTCCTCTGGAAGCACCAAGGTTGGATGAAAATCAAGATTTTCATGTGGTTGGTTCATCATAAGAAAATTTTAACTTGGGATAACATACGAAAAAGGGGAGTCATGGGGCCCTCCAGATGCTAGCTTTGTGAAGAGAAGGAGGAAAATATGGAGCACATTCTTAACAGCTACTCTTATACTACTTGGTTATGGGATTCCTTCTCTTCCATTTTCCAGCAGTCAGACAGGGACAGTAGTAGTATCACTAATACCCTAAACAATTGGAGAGTTAACTTTTAAGAGAATGAGTTCATTAATCTGGCCTGGGCTTTCACGCCAAGCTTCATAATCTGGAATATTTGGAAAGAAAGGAATAAAAGGATTTTCAAAAGTGAAAAGTCCACCCCACAAGGTCTTTTTAATGTTATCCCGAAACAGCTTCGGGAAACTATTAGTACCACGGTTCAAAATCTCCCCAAAAATCCTCCCTCAATGTCTGAGCTGAAAATTCTCAGACAATTGGCAATGAAAGGGATTATTCCTCAAGGTCTAAGTAGAAAGGACACAACAACGGATATAGGGAAGGAGTTCTTGAAACCTCCACCGAAAGGCTATCTGAAATACAACATTGATGGGGCTTCAAAAGGCAACCCGGGAACAGCTGGTTTTGAAGGAGTTTTAAGAGATGAAGAGTGCAAAATCATATTTATCTTCCATTATCATCTTAGCAGAGCCACTAATAATATGGCAGAATTAATGGTGCTGGAACAATGTCTGGAGTTTCTGATCCAGCATCATTGCTCAAATGTCATTGTTGAAGCGGACTCGAGGATTACTATTAACTTTGTGAAAAGAATTAATTGTGGTACTCAGCCGGAGAAAGTTTCTAATCATTGGAAACTACTCCTGGTTTACCAAAGAATCCAGGTTCACCTCCAAAAGCTACAAATGGTGAGTTTCAACCATGTTCGACGTTCGGCCAATAAACTAGCGGGCTTTCTTGCCAACCAAGGGGTGAACAATGCAGAAAGAGGGATAGCATACAAGTGGTGAGAGACTCCTCAAATTCATTTAAAGGCTCTCTGCGAGGAACAAGCTACAGAAGACAAGGAAATGTTTTTTTATTGGACCCGGATAGCAAGCATTAATTAATTTTTCTAGCAAGATGCTTCTAAACCTTTTGGAATGCATTTGATAAAATGGCAATCAAGGGTTTGTCTCTTGCTCTACTGGAATCAGGTGAAGGGAAGTCTCAGGTTCTCGGAGGACTTTTTAAGGGGTCACTTCTCAAAGGAGCTTAGTATTGGGGACAAGTATAGTGGAAAGAACAACCAGAAAATGGGAAATAGTTTTCCAGCTATGATTATTCCCCCTCTTCCCACTTTAAATTCCGAAAACCACGCTTGGGTCGACTTTCTAGTGATCGCACGTCCCATGAGCGGTATGTGGTTTTTGAGTTTTGGTAGCAATCCCATGGAGATGGCGACACGTGGGCAAGGGTTGGACTTGGATACCGTCGTCGATCGCACACTATTCTTCAGACAAGTTGGGGTGTGCGATATGATCCCTGACCATTGGATCCAGCAACCAAGATCAACGACCGAGAATGCTAGTGTAGTTTTGTGGGCCCGATGGGTACTTTTTGTCATATCCTTTTTAGCACATCCTCTCCCTCTTTTGTGGGGTGTGAGTTTCGTATGAATGGTGTTGTTTGTGTTTATTTTTTAGCCTCGGAAAATGTACCTGTATAAATTTTCCCTAGTGGGCGGGGGCTCTGGTAGCCTTCCTTGTCAGCTTCTTTTCTTGTAAAAATTTCAGGTGGTTGTACAAATTTGTAATCTTTCTTTTTATTTAAGGAAATAGAAGGATTAGCACTTGCTTTAGCAAAAAAAAAAGATATCACTTTGATTATTGAAAAAAGACTCCCACCAAAATAAATCAACAATATCAAAGTACTCATGTGTATATATAATACATTTTTTAATTTGTTCTAGGCAATCATAATAATTTATATCTTTATTCTGCCTGCATGCATTATGAACTTTAATAATTGATTGTAATAACAATATATTTGATGCAAATATTTAATGATCTCGAATGAACTTCAAAAATGTCAAACCTGATGACGGTGCTCATTCTGTAGTAGTTGAACAGTTCTTGCCCCATATTAGTGTTTTCCCATCAATTTTTTAATACAAAATTGATGTTGGAAGTTAATTTCATTAAGTTGTTCAATGAATCTCTCCTCACCATGCAATCCCAGAATAAACCTTCACATGTCAACAATTTCTTCCAACACATCAAAAGTAGGCTCTAGCATGTATGATTTCTTAATACATTCATTAGTGATGGCAAGTTCCCAACTTCCTTCCTCCTCAATGTGACTGAAAAATGATTGAACATATGATGAATATGATCATTAGTGTGCCCAACAAGAAGGAAACCAACCTTTACCTTCTGAAAAAATCTCAATTCAACAAGCATGTTTAGATATCCAAAAACAATCTAATTATTGTTTTCACAACAAGTGTTGTCCAGTTGTAGATAAAAAACTTCAGGAAGATTACCATACCAGTGAGAAAGCACATCATGAATTATCATTATTGTCAGATATGCATCATTATGAATATTTAGAGCTGTGAAGTATACCCTTGGCAACATTTTCCCATTGAAGACCATACAACTAACCAAGTGATACTGAATAAAATTTTCCTCCTGTAAATTTTTGGATGTGCGAACAAAATGTGGTAGAGGTGTTTTCTTCTGGTCCATACTATCAATTATCAAACCCAAATATTTATTTGGATTATCATAACACTTATTTTTATGCTTGTACAAATTTTTCCTTTCACTTGTTTTTTGTTCGTGAAGCTCTTGAAGTGCTTTGACAATGGAATCTACACAACATAAAAGAAAGTCATTAAGAAATATGTTTTCATAGTTGATTACTATACATTTTTAAAAATTAAAGTTTTGAATTCTTACCTCTTTCTGACCCTTCACGTTTATCCCTTTCTTATTTAAGAGAAGCACATGTACTCCAAATCCCCATCCTTGTCTTCTTAGGAATACAGACATTATTGAATTATTTCTTCCATATCTTCACAAAATATTGATATGTAATAAATTGACTAGGTCTCTCAGCACCTTCCGCATATTCTTTATATAAGTTGTAGATTTCTCATCTTGAGAAATTATCTAGAATATGTATTGTCTCTCTATTTGGCATACACTCTCCATGCTTTGAAAATAAATCTTTCATCCATGACATTGCAGTATTTGATAATGGCCCAAACTGTCGTTTATGACGTACTTTGGAATAAAATGTGGGATCCTTTTCCAAATTTTCTTGGATTCTTGACAGATGAAAATTACCCATTGAATGAAACATTTTGAAAGCCTTTCTACAAATAAATAAAGACCCAATATGATAATCATAACCTAAAAATGTAGATTGCATGCACCCCAGTAAATATGAATTTTGCATGCTTTTATTCATTTACAAATATATCTTCCTTTTCTCTAATGCAAACTTGAAATCCATATGTTTCAAGCAATGTTTTTTACAACATTCACCTTAAATGAGAGCACTGATAGAACTTCTTCTCGTTAGATATTTTTCTCTACCCCTTAGTATAACTAGAACATCTTGGATTGGTATGAAAAGGTATGCTCCTACTCCTCGATACAATATTTCCTGGAAACATCTCTATCATTGGATCATCATTTGTATAAGAATTTCCATCATCATTATGAGGAATTTTATCCTTGCTATGATCATTTGTGCTTTTGAAACACTGAGTTGGAGGATATTCTTCATCTTTCCCTTCTTCAGTGCTTCCCTCATAGTCCTTAGAGTTAGGACTAAATGGAAAATTTGACTCGATGTTTATTAGATATTCTTCATCATGTGCATTGACAGTGTTGCTCTCATAGTCCATAGGATTAGGACTACGTTGAAAATTTGACTCTTTACTCACTAAAAATTATTCATCCTTCCCTTCGTCAGTGTCGCTCTCATGGTCCTTAGGATTAGAACTAAGTGCTTCATCCTATCCTTCATCACTACTACTCTCACAGTCCTTAGGATTAGGACTAGGTGGAAAATGTGACTCTCAATTTATTGGAAATTCTTCATCCTAGCCTTCATCACTGCTGCTCTCATAGTCCATGGGATTAGGACTAAGTGGAAACCATGACTCTTTATTTATTTGAAAATATTCATCATGCTCTTCATCACTGCTACTATCATAGCCCATAGGATTAGGACTAAGTGGACATTGTGACATTCTATTAATTTGAAATGATTCATCAAGTTCTTCATCATTGCTGCTCTCATAGTCCATAGGATTAAGACTAAGTGTACACCATGACACTCTATTTATTTGAAATTATTCATCATATTATTCATCACTACTTCTCTCATAGTCCATAGGATTAGTACTAAGTGGACACTGTGACACTCTATTCATTTGAAATTCTTCATTGTGCTCTTCATCACTACTTCTCTCATAGTCCATAGGATTAGGACTAAGTGGACACCATGAAAATCTATTCATTTGAAAGTCTTCATCGTGCTCTTCATCACTACTGCTCTCATAGTCCATAGGATTAGGACTAATTGGAAACCGCAACTCTTTATTTATTTGAAAATCTTCATCATGCTCTTCATCACTACTGCTCTTATAGTCCACAGGATTAGGACTAAGCCGAAATCGTGACTCTTTATTTATTTGAAATTATTCATCTTGTCTTTCATTAGTGTTTCTCTCATATTCCTTAGGAATAGGACTATGTGGAAGATTTGACTCTCTATTCATAGTGGAAGAATTTCTGTAATATTCATCAATATGAATAGAGTTGTCACACGACGAAGATGTTGATGCTTCACAAAACGAAACTTCACTATAAGAAGAATCCATGCCTTTCAAATAGAAGAGGTTGAATGATACAAATGCACTCTCTCCTAATGATAATATATTTCTTAAAGAATGAAAATTTCCCTCCCAAGTTTCCCTCCAAAAAATTTCGCTGAAATTTTTCCCTCCAAAAATATCATTTCATGTATTTTCCTCCATAATTTTCTTCTACAATTTATTGAAAATTTTTAAATAAAATTTTCTTATGAAATTAATCTTTTAAACTAAATCTTTAAATAAAATTGTAAACTAAATCTTTTACCTAAATTTATTTTTTACTTAAACTATATAACATTTACTAGACAATTGAATGTTTTTTTTTATTGTTAAATCTTCTATCACACATTTAAAATAAATTTCTATATTGCCATAACACAATTTATATGTTAAGGTTTTATAATAAAAAAATTAAATACCACATTCAACATGCGGTAAAACAAATCCGTATTGTTCGCTTTATCATAATTTACTATATCGCCATAACAAGATTTACATGTTAACTGTGTGGTAAAACAATTTTGTAATGTTCATTTTATCATAGTTCCCTATATCGCCATAACAAAATTTACATGTTAAATTTTTATAAAAACAATTTAATCCCACATTAACCGTGCAGTAAAACAATTCTGTAATTTCCACTATATCATAAATTTCGTTATCTTATTCCTCACATCACATCAAGGTTTTTCGAGATTCATTAAAAGACTTGGAGTGAATTTGTAGAGTAGCTAGCTGCTACATTGCTATCAACAACATATTCAATGGAAGATTATCCATTTGAAAGGTTAGTTTCCCTTTTGCTGTGTGCAAATTTTAAAATTCAATAGGTTTAATGAATTTTTTTTTTTTAGAAATTAAAAATTTAGATGAGCCAAATTTATCTAACAAGCTCACGAAAGGAAGAAGGCCACTACGTCCGCAAGTGGGCGTGGTGGGCCTGATCATGCTCGTCGGCAACACCCAACCCTATGGCCCAACGGGCCCATGGGGGAGGGGTGGGAGGGAGTTGCACGTAGCCCCTGCCACCCCACCTCAGTAGCTAAATGGGGCCGTTGTACCGCCGAGGTGGGTTTCGAGGGGATTGCGTGCAATCCCTCGTGCCCCACCCCGACACCAATCAGCCACCACCCCCGGCAGGCCACTGGGCCGCGAGGGTGGGGTGGAGGTGTTTTTGGCGGGGGTGGGGCAAAGGGGTTGGCGCCCATCCCCTCTACTCCACCCCCATGGCTCAACGGCCCACCACCCTTAATGGCCCATTGGGCTGCGCATGTGGGGCAGAGGGGTTGGGCACCAGCCACTCTGCCCAACCCCCGCAGCCCAACATCCCGCTGGGGGTGGTGGGCCGATTCTCATTGGCCGTCGGGGTGGGGCGGGAGAGGCTACGTTGGGCCGCCAGGGTGGGGTGGGAGAGGTTGCATGAGGCCATCGAGGTGGGGCAGAAGGGGCTATGTCTAGCCCCCTCCGACGGGCTTCTCAGAATCGGGGCTCCAACCCCGGCAGCCCGTTGAGCTGCGGTAGTGGGGCGGGAGTAGGCTGCATTTTTCTAATTTCTTATTTTTATTTTAATTTTGTTTTAAAGGTTATTTTTTACAAAATTAT
The DNA here is from genome assembly GCA_000404065.3 of Pinus taeda. Taxonomy (NCBI): domain Eukaryota; kingdom Viridiplantae; phylum Streptophyta; class Pinopsida; order Pinales; family Pinaceae; genus Pinus; species Pinus taeda. The sequence goes on from APFE030488144.1 coordinate 34,311, forward strand.
TTATCATTTATCATTTTGTTTGTTAATTTAAGCTATTATTTTTTTGGAATTTACTTATTTATATATATGTGTATTTTTTTTTGCAAGAAAATGGCATCAAAGAAGATTTATGTGAATCTTTCTGGACCAAAGATTACTAAAATTAAAGGTGGATCCTCAAAAATCACTGTTAAACGAACCAAACCTAATCTAATAACTACAAATCTATCAAGTCCCTCAAATGATAAGAACATGATTTCATATTGGAAGAAAACAAAAGAAGTGAAGCTTCAAGAAAATGTATGGTATGTGTAAGAAGGAGAATATGAAGATATGTAGATATATCTTTATGTTGATATCCCTAGCAATAGTGGAATTTATGAGGTGCTGGGAAAGGTCATAGACGTGTTCGATACCAAACACTAAAGTTCATTATATACTTACAAAACTGCCCAAGTCACATGACAAGATTAAACATCAATTATCATTGTCATTGTATGACACGACCGAGGTATCTACAAAGTTGTCTAAACAAATCATAAATGAGATTACACAACATATCATAAGAATTGTTATTTATATTTGTGTTTTTCGTTATTGTAACCGTCTCATTATATTTTATAACTTATTTTTTATTGACATATGATATTTTGTTTGACATAATTTTATTGATAATATTTCAATTATGTTGGGAGGCATTCATTTCATAGAGTAAGATATTATGAATTTTGTTAGCAGTTTCTACTCAGGGTTAGAAGAATATATGGCAAACAAGCAAAAAGTAGTAATTCATGATGCTACAAAACTACATCCAAGGGATCAGAAAAAAAAAATAAATAAATAAAATAAATAAAATAAAAATAAAATAAAATAAATAAAATAAAAATAAAACAAAAAATAAAAATAAAAAATAAAATTAAAAAAAAAATAAAAATAATAATAATAATAATAATAATAATAATAAATAAAATAAATAAATAATAAATAAATAATTATATATATATATATATATATATTATATATATATATATATATATATATATATATATATATATATATATATATATAATTATATATCTATAATATATATATAATGCCTCTAGCAGATAAATCTAACAAAGGTAGATAGGTTACTTTTGAAGATGAGGAAGTTGAAACTAACGTTGAAGAATATGTTTTTCATTACTAAGGATGATATTAGAACTGATGTTAGAAAGGAGAAGAGCCAAAAAAGATAAAAAGTAACAATGCCCAAGAATGTCTATGTTCTAGTTAATGATGAGAATGTTAGGAGGAAGAAAATTAAAGTTGAACATTCTCAAGTAGTCATTACCAACAGTGAAGATCCTAGTGAAAATTCAAAAGAAAGCAGGGAACTCATTACACCATGAGCTAATTTAGAGGATGGAATTATTAAAACAAAACTAAAATCCATTCGACAGAACTTGACAAAGAGAAACTTAATTGAGGGAGGGTGGTCGTACATTTCAGCTTAATGTGAGACAAATCTATAAGCCAAGTTAAGGACAATGTAAATATCAAATTAAAAAGCCACACCACCTGCACATTCACAGCTTTAAGACATTAATGAGGTACAATCCATATGCTCATGTGGTTAATTATGTTCTTCTTGTTGACCTAGTTCAAGTTCCCAATAAAGAATCATTTGATAAGTCAAAACAGTTTGAATACAATTATTATGTGCTTGGGGGAACCATTATGTATAAGATAAAAGGAAATTGATGGAGGAATATCCTGATAACCCACATTTTGAAACAATAAAATGTATCATTTATGTTGGTTTATCATCTATACAAAAGCAAAGTTATTGGCATGGGATCATAATTCAAATAATGAATATAGGATGTCTATGACTTTTATCCAAAGGGTTAGATTTATTCATAGTGAATTTGAAGAAAAATGTGGTGGGGATAAGATAAATGTTACTATAGAATTACGAAATGAATTTTGTATGGAAACAGGCTATCAAATTGAGGAGAAAATCAATTCAAAAGGCGACAGAGTAAATACTGATATATTCATAAGTATTGATAACATTTCCCAGATGACATTTAGAACTGGAGAGATATGGGAATTGATTAATGAGGATTTTAGCATGTGGGAGAACATTGGAATTAAAAACCAGAAGGTCAAAAGTTCTAAACGATTGATATATAGCAATAGTAAATCAAGTCCTGAAATGAAGCAGCTACTAGAAGATATGACTATCACACCTTGGAGAGCATTGCAAGGAGTGAAGGATGAAAAACTTGTCAAAGCAATATTATCTCGTGTGAGGTCAGGGGAATTATCATTGGAGGTAATGTCTGAGGAATTTCAGAAGTAAGTTTGTTGAAATATTATTACTTATTTCTAGATTATAATTTTCTTTTAAATATAACATATTGCTCTTAGTAGTATTTGTTATACATATCATTATATTACCTTTTTTTTAATCTATCTATTCAGTCACAAATTTTACATGAAAATACAAGAGCAAATGGTTAAATTGTTGAATGAAGATATTTGGGATGATGTTGTACGCAACTATCTAGACTCGAGTTCTACGTCAATGCTAAAATATTTTTATCTTGCATTTAAAAAGGTATGTTTTTTTTTTTTCTCGGTAAAACTAGCTATTCTATTATATTGTATTTACAGGAAAATATTACAAGCAGTAAAACAGTACTTCCATGGCCATCAGTGGCACTTTGGGTATCCTGGAATTGACACAAAAAGCTCCCGCGCAGGGGCAGCACCGACAAAACTACCTAAATTCCCCCAGAAACTAACTGAGGCCAAGGCCAGTTCTACTTGACTTTCAACATAGCAAAATGGCCCACGCAGGGGCTCCCTTCAATACCCGACTGTAAGTCGCCATAGACTGGACAGACTGATAGTAAACCAACTGGACAGACTGATCGACAGAGACATGACAAAATGGAAAATTGCAAGTGAACAATCATATTGACCTTTATCATAGACCCGAGCTAAGAGAGAGAGGTGAGAGTTGGTATGTGCGTCAGAGGTTCAGATGTCGCCGAGACCTTTGTCGCCAGGAACTTCGCTGCTGAGACATTGGTCGCCAAGACCATCGCCGCCGAGACCTTCATCACCTGGATCTTTTTCCTCCACAATGGTGCACCATCCCAGGCCCTCAGGGATTCCTTCCCACATGGAAGCCCACTTATCCCTTGGTGTGTCTTGAGGTCCCTGCTCCTGGGGATGCGAGGGGGCATGCATAATTTCCTTTCCTGAGGTGGCCACCTCAGTTGGTGGTTGCAGAGCTGGGCTTTCCTTGCCAATGCCCTCTGTGGGTGGTTCCCCCGTTCTTGGAGGTGTTCCACCATCATTTCCCTCAAGAGCTGCATTGAAGAGAACAGAAATGTGAGCATTGATACCTTCATTGCTCTTGGAGCTGCCCAGGGTGAACACCACTGAGCCAAATGCTGGAAGAGCTGGCTCTCCATCGCTTGAGCTGCCCATCTCGGTGAATTGCCCAGTTTGGAGAGGCCGAGCCCTTGCCCGCCTGTAGCAATAACAGCAGCAGCAGTGGTGATGCTCATTCGCTGCTTGAGGGCGTGAGGATGAGCCTCGCCCAGATCCCCTTCTGTAGGGTTGGCGCTCCCGTAATCTCGCCATGGACCCGTTTCCGATTCCCCCGAGCGCCTGCGTTGAATTTTGAGACCAGCAACCTGACGGAATTCGCCACCACTTTCTCCCAATCGCAGCAATCTCTGAGAAGTTGTAGCTTGATGGAGGAAAGTCCTTCTTCGAAACCAAATTGCCCTTGTTGTCCCCGGAATGCTGCTTACACCTGAGACCAGAACCAAAATTGGGGCCTCGGAGAGCCAAGAAGGCGGGTCGAAGTGGCAGTATGACTGCCCTCCACTACGGCTGCAACTTCATGGAATTCCCCCACGTCTGAATCTCCCCCAATTCACCATTACAATGGATGCGCCTTTGCTCAGTCGTGCCTTGAATACCCTTCTCATTCCCTCGGTGGGTGCGAGCCATAACTGTTGTCTGCAGCGCCATCGATTCACAGTGCTCAGCATTGAATGCCCTGGACTTGAACTGTGGAGGATTAGCCCTTTGACGGCGAACTCCAAAACCTTAAATGCGAGCACAGGGTAGCACATGCAAGACATGTGGCCCGTTCCTATGTGTCACACCAACACCCGCATCCGGGGGTACAGTGTCTCTGTGAAGGAGTTTCTCACATTCCAGAGTCTGTTGTTGGCTGGGGATGATGTCCAAGTTACCTGCTTGGAGAGGATGATTGCTTTCAACCCCAATATTTGCTAGGAGATCAGCAATCTTATTACCTTCTCTTCTGGTGTGATGAAAGGAGAGGGCTCTGTGGTTGTGTAGCTCTTGAGCGATGTTATTGAGCCTTGCTTCTGGTCTCCAACTTTCAGCTACTTTTCTAGCTTGTGATCCATTCTGAATGCGCGTTGCCATGTTGATGATGACCTGGGAATCTCCTTCCACTATCAGTGGTTGAAGATTGAGGTGCCTGGCAACTAAGAGCCCCTGCTAGAGTCCCTCTAACTCCGCCGAGTTATTGGTGTCCCACCCTATATTGCCGAAGAAGATCTGCAGGGGGGTGCCAATGTGATTACGAATGATACCCCCAAATCCTGCTAGCCCAGGGTTGCCTTTAGATGCTCCGTCAAAGTTGAGTTTGTATGAGTTGGTGGGTGGGGCTATCCAATTTCTTATTTCCTTGATATTACCTTTCGTTGTCTGCTGTGTGGTATTCCCTTGGGGCATCTCCAGCATCCAGTTATCCATGATGTTTTTATCCTTATCTGTAGTAGGGAGATCCTCTTTAGTCCATGATTTTAGAAGCATGGTTTCTCTGAGATTACCATGCAGTCTGCTCCATATTTCCTCAATGGGCGAACTCTGGTTTTTGAAAATGCACCTATTCCTTTCCTTCCAGATGTTCCATAGTACTATGCCTGGGATGATGTTCCACATGTAGTTGAGGATCTCACAATTATAGGGGCTTTTTGGCCACTGCCGGATGGTATCTATGATGTTGCCAGGTCCTCTGCATCATTTCTGACACCTGAAGCCTACCTTCTCCCATAGCTGATTGGCGATTGGGCAAGTATCCAGAAGATGCTGTAGGGTTTCCTCATTTTTAAAGCAGTTGTGGCATATCGAAGGGCCTTGGAAATTGCGTCTCCTTAGCTTATCCCAGGTGAGAATCTTTTTGTGCCCAACCAAACAGAGGAAGTAGGATATTTTGGGCCAAGCTTTGAAACTCCATATTCGCTCCCATAGAGGGTCCGGCCTGGTGGTGGAGTCGCCTATGAGATTATAGGCTTCAGAAGTGGAATATGATCCTTTGGGGAGGTAGCCCCATCTGAGGATATCCTCACTGTTCTCAGACCAGATACTTCTCTTCTTTAGTTCGACTTCAAGTGCTGTTGCTTCCTGTATGCTTGTGATATCGGTTATCTGATTGCTTGGTCGCCACTTCCTGTATCCATTTACCATTTCCGGTTCCTAGAATTGATGGACGGTTGCATGCAGCTGCTCCTATTCGTTTGGAACGATCACTGGAGGAAGCACACATGAGAGTTTGGGCAGTTGGTTCCACGCGTCCTTCCAGAATCTAGCGCATTGACCATTTCGTATTTCCCAGAAGCTGTGTTTCTGGATTAGTTGATGATGTTGTTTGGCGGCATTCCAAATGAGTGACCCGCCGCTTGTGGGCTTGAATCTTATGAGCTTTGCTTGGGGCATATTGTTGGTGTATTTGGCTGTCCATATTTTGGCCCATAACTTGTCTGGACTAGTTATCCATTGCCACCATATTTTGGCATTCATGATGGTGTTGTTCTACTCTGGATCTCTGAGTCCAATGCCTCCTTTGATTTTGGGCTTGCATACATTGTCCCATTTCACAAGTGCCCATTTACGATTGGTGGTTGAGCTTCCCCAAAGAAAGTCCCGCTGCAGGTTTCTCAGTCTTTTTAATACCCATTTAGGTGCTGCCAGGATAGTGAAAAGATATAGAGGCATGGCTTGGAGTATGGATTTAATACGCACAACTCGACTCGCAAGATTGAGGGAGCGATGTGTCCATAGGTTTAGTTTGGAATCAAGCTTCTCAAGGAGGGATTGCCATGCAGGTTGCTTTATGGCCGAGGCAGTTAGGGGGGCTCCCAGGTAATTGGAGGGGAGAGTGGCAGATTGAAAGCCTAGGATGCGGGAGACGGCTGATTTAACAGACGAAGGGGTGTGGAAGAAAAATATTTGAGATTTGGAGCTATTGACATGAGTGCCAGAGGCTTCAGAGAAGTCGTTGAGCAGGGATTTCAAGCGAGAGGCTTCCTGAGCCGAGGGGTAGCCATAGAGCATGGTGTCATCCACAAATTGCTGATGAGAGGAGGCAGGGGAATTGTGGATGGAGATTCCTCGAAGCTGATTAGACTGGAGGGCTTGCTTGATGTGTCTGCCCAGACCCTCAGCCATGATAACAAAAAGGAAGGGGGAGAGGGGGTCCCCTTGTCTTATGCCTCTGGAAGGTTTGAAAGGGCGTGAGGGGAAACCATTGACAAGAAGGGAAAAGTGGGATGAGGTGATAAGACTCATGATCCAACGGACCCAAGTGGAACAAAATCCAAAAGCTTTCAACATATGTTGAATGTAAGACCAGCTGAGCTTGTCAAAAGCTTTGGAGAGATCAAGTTTGAGTAACATACCAGCTTTCTTGGATTGCTTGAGCGAGTGGATGATTTCGTGAGTGAGGATGATGGCGTCCATTATCTGTCGGCCCTCGACATAACCCGATTGCTCCGGGGAAATGAGCATGGGCAGAAGAGGTTTTAATCTGTTGGCAATTACTTTGGAAATGACTTTGTAAAGGACATTGCAGAGAGCAATGGGCCTGAATTTGTCAGGAGTAATGGAGTTCTCCTCTTTGGGGATGAGAGTGATGAAAGTGGAGTTAAGGGAGGGGAGCAACCAGCGTTGAGCTCTGGATTCTTCAACTACTTGCCAAACCTCCACTTTGATCAAGTCCCAGAAAGCATGAAAAAACGTGGTAGTAAAACCATCTGGTCCAGGGGCCCTACCTTCCTTGAGCTGCACCATCGCCTCATCTACCTCCTGGGATTGTATTGGTCTCATGAGTACCTCATTATGTTCCTCTGTGACCAGCTTGGGGATATTGCTGGTGATTTTTCCAATCGCCCATTGCCGATCCACCGCCTACTCTTGGTGTACTTGCTAAAAGTGATTTAGAAGTAATTCTTCTATTTTCTCATGCTCCTCAATTTTAGCCCCTTCTTGGTTTTGGATGAAAGGAATCTTATTGTGCATCCGTCTCTGCACTGTTGTTCTGTGGAAGAATTTGGTGTTGTGCTCGCCTTCCTTTAGCCATCGGACCCTGGATTTTTGCCTCCAATAAATTTCTTCTTGCTTTCTTCTTTCTTCAAGCTGGTTGTTTATGTGCCGTTCTTTGTCCAAGGTTGCCTCTGTGTGCCCTGCATTTATTATTTCCTGATGGAGATCCTTCAGTTCTTTAGTGAGCTCCCTTTGCGCTTCAAAAATATTACCGAATGTCTCCCGGTTCCAGCGTTTTAGGTGGCTTTTTAAAAATCTCAGTTTTTGCTGTAGCTGGAACATTTTTGAGCCTTCTGGCGGGATGAAGGATGCCCATGTTGTTCTGACGAAGTCCTTGAATGCTGGATGAGTTAGCCAAAATCCCTCAAACCAGAAGGGCCTTTTGGTCCTGTCCCCTGGCCGTTGACAATGCAAAGCAATGGGCCAATGATCCGATCCTGAGTGGGCCAAGATTTCAGCGGTGAAATCACCTCCAAGATGCACTGCATTATCCGAAATCAGGAAGCGATCTAGTTTAGAGGCGATCTGATGCTTGCCTCCTCTGCGATTGCTCCATGTAAAGGTTCCATTGCAGAATGGCATGTCTATAAGAGAGGCAGTTTGGATGAAGTCCTTGAAGTGATCTACTTCTGGATCCAGTCTGGATCTGCCTCCGATCTTATCCTCTATCTTGGTTATCATGTTGAATTCCCCTGCTGCGATCCACAATGGGTGTTGCCTATTCATGCTTAGCGCTTCTATGGTATCAAGGAGCGCTTTTTTACTCCCAGCGTCCTGTGGAAAATAGACGTTGGATAAATTCCCATGTACATTTGTGCCTAGAATGTGAAAGTCTGCTTGAATGAGGTGGTGGGAAGCATGGAAGTCAGTGAGCGCTAGTGCCTGAGAGTTCCATGCTATGGAAAGCCCCCCAGAGGCTCCCGTGGCGTCCACAGCTACTAATCTGCACCCTGGCCAGGCCTTTGAGAGAATGCTACCCAACGTGGCGCTGTTGCATTTGGTTTCTTGGAGGAAACACATCTGTGGTTTTTCCATCTTGTTCATGTTTTTTAACATCCTAGATTTTCCGGGGCTATTGAGCCCTCTTACATTCCATGATACGAGCTTCATGATTTAACTATTTTGGGTAGGGCTGTAGTACTTCGTCAGCTTCGCGTATCTGCCTTAATCTACCAGGATTTTCCCAATCTCTATTGTTCTCTGGAGATCTGTCTTCCTTCCTCTCTTTTTAGTATCCTTCGGACGTGGGCTGCCATCCCAAGTGCTGCCAGGTTGTATGCTCAGCTGGTGTTGGTGGAACGCTCTGGAGATGACCACTTCCAACTTATCTATGTCAGACTCAGAAATCTTTTCATAAGCTTTTTTCTTGCAACATAGTTCCAGTTCAATGATGTCCAGGTCGTGTAGATCTATACTTTCTGGTTCTTCCTCCATATTTTGCACATGACTGGTTCCCTCTTGTTGGGGATCGGCTTTCTGGGTAACGATCAACTTCCCATCCACCTCCATTTCCTTGAGGATCTCCTCTGCATTATCCTGATGCCTACTTAGGATGGTAGGGGTGATAATGGGAGATTTAGATTTGGTTGGGGGGCTAGATGGAGGGGGTAGGGTGGAGGAGGAGGGGCGGGCAGGGATACTATCAGAATCAAGGGGCAAATCATCAGAAAAATCGCCTAAGGACTCAAAGCTGTTCTTGGTAGCAGCGTTTTGGGGTTTTGAAGGCTGGGGTTTGGACCCATTCTGAGGCTTTTTTTGCGAGCGTTTTCTATGCGAGACTTTGGTGAAGCCATCTTGAGGAGGGGATACTGAGGAATCAGGAGAGCAGGCTTTGACATTGAGAGGGAAATCCCGAAACAAGTGACCTAGTGCATGGCATCTCCTGCACCTGAAAGGCACATGCTCGTAATCAAGGGGCTGGATCCATTCTTCGTCGCGGTGGGCAAGGGTTACTGACTCAGGAAGCGCTTCATTCAGCCTGATAAAAACACATATTCTTGCATAAGAAATGAACTTATGGTTTTTTGTTTCGTCTGCTGCTCTGATGAACTTTCCCACGCCATTTCCTATGCTCATTAAATAGTCTTCTTCCCAATATTCATCAGGTAATGAGTATAATCTGATCCAGACAGGTGCCCAGGTGAGATCTTCTTTGTCAGGGTTAAATCTGGGCATCCAATCCCTGATATAGAGCCCTGCCGAGTTGAAGAAATACGGACCTCCTCCCAGTATTCGGTATTTGTCTTCTAGGTAGAAGAATATGGCGGTGAAGAAGCCCTTCGGCCCTAGCTGGAGAGTGACATCTCCCTTGGGCTTCCACTTTGCTGCAATCCAACCATTTAGGGCCCGCTCAGTTGGCCAAAACCCTATGAATTTTCCAATGATTGCATGATCCCTCATAAACTGGATCCTGCTATCGATCTTATCTCCAGGTAGTTCTATTCGTAGCCTTTCCTTGGCTACCGGTCGACAAGTAGATGAGGTGACCTTCGGGTTATTCGCCCGTGTCTCTTGTTCTTCTGGTGGATCGCTGTCATTGTCCTGTTGCTGCTTTCCTTTGTTGAGAATGTCCGGATCTACCGATCCAAAGATGACCTCAGGTTCAGGCCTGTGCCGAGAGGGGGAGGGCTTTGATGCCCCCCCCTGGGGCGGAACCATTTTCCTGCACTGATCGCTTCCTCTCTGTCACGCTGCAGCGAATCTTGCACAGCGCCTGAACCGGTGCCTCCGTTCTGTCAGCGCCGTCGAGGCTGGATTGTCAGCGCCTGCGAGGGAATCGTTCTCAGAACCCTAGCTGCTCGATATGAAAACTAATCCATTTAAAAAGGTATGTTGATTTATCCATTCATTTTTATTTATCTGTATACTATTTTGATTTTGTAACTTATAGATATATTTTTTTATTTTATTAAAGATGAGGAAGGATGCAATTGGAGCACCAGATAGTTTCATAACCTCTATTGAAAAAATTAAGATCGAAAGACTAAAGAAGCAACATCTTAGGAATGTTGAACTTGATCCAACTCTTACTCATTTCATTTGGAATAAGATTGACCCTATTCAATATCAAGCAATACAAGGCGACTGTGAAGACATTGCTAAACTCATACGTAAAAAGGATTATTCCCTAGTTATTGCAAATATTCCCCATGGTTTCAATATCCCAAATATTGACTATGATAGTGACCCTTATACTTATCAAGCTCTTAGTAAAGTGGTGGTGGGATTTGTAGAAGTCACATCATCACCATTATGGAGATTTGTGCATTTCATTCAGACACACAATTGGTAATGTTAGTTTCAAGCTTCAAGGAGAAAACAAGCTCAAGGATGTAGCTTACATGGTAAGAGGTTGAAAATGTATGCTTGATTAATGTTAAAAAATTCATTTATGTACAAGTTAATTGAACTTTCACTATTTCATGTTTCAGGAAAAAGTCAAATCTTATTAACTATGAATATCAACCATTTATAAATGACTATGACTTCATCCATATTGATATTGATTAACTATATTATAGACATATGTTCAAATGAAGGAGATTAGGTTTTGGATTTATTTTCTGGCTCAGCTAATTTTTATTATATAAAATTGAATTTCAATATATTCTTTCTTAATTTGTATGTCATTGTACTAATTTACTTCATTATTTCTTTTGTGCTTGATAATTAGGTACAACACTATCATTGTTGCCTACTAAAAGGAAGAAATTTCATTGCCATTGAAAAAGATCCAGTACAGTGAAAATTTATTTAGCAAAGAATTAATGCACTTCAATTTCTTCCAGATGCAATGAAAGAAATTGGGCTGAAGAAAGGGGATTTTAGTGAATCGCGTGTGGCAAAAAAGGAAAAGGAACCTCAACCACCATTACATGGAATGATTGGAAAGGCATACATTGGGAGATTCGCAGACATCAAAGATCCATTAGAAGAGGAAAATGAGCAAAATGAAGTAGAAAATATTGTGGAAGAAGACAATGATGAAACACTAGAGGATGAAGAGTTTGGATTACATGATATTGTTGATTAAATTTAAGTTATGCTTGGAAATCAATCTCATTTTTTGTAACTATTAATTAGTTATACTTGTAATGTTTTGACTTTGACATTTTATGAGAAGAATAAGCATTCAATTAATGTTGTTATGTGTTCAATATTTGTATTATGTGATTTTCGCTTTAAGTTTTATGTGAATCATTATTTTTTGAAAAAAAACAGTGATTATTATTTTTTTTGACGTGAAATTCATTAAAAAAAAGACACTAATATTTAACCATTTTTTATTAAATTTTTCCTATAAAAATTGTGATTTTGACATGTCATTTCTAGCAAAAAATTATCAAAATGTGTAATTTTTTTAGTTATATTTATGTTCAAAACGGTTATTTTTTTGTCAATTGTTAAAAATTATTGTTTTCTAGAGACAATTATTTAATGTGCATTGAAAAATTAATTAATGATATATAAATATGTAGAATATCAAAACTTTAAAATATCGACCTTCTCCTTTAACCATGAAAAAAATAAAAACCTCACTACAAAAAAAATAAATAAATAAATAAATAAAAACAAGAAAATATGAAGAAGAAAACCACTTCGAAAATTATTAAATTTAGAAAATAATTATTCAGATTTAATACATTAGAAAATTTAAAGTCAAAAAAATAGGTCTTTTAAAAAAAGGGCCTTGTTAAGGTCCTATAATAATAGGATTCATAATTTTGAATTGGCTATGATTAGTCTTGTAATATTGTACATACTTTTGTTTTCTGAAAAATGTTTTCCATATTAAAAAATTAAAAAATGTAAAGGGAATATGTCCTAAAAGAATAATCCAAAGACAAAAAGAAAAACAAAAATGAAAAATATGAACCTCAAACAAAAACAGATCATGAAAGTGTGCAAATTCAAGTGCCACTGCTTTTACTTTTATGTGAAAAATAATGGTTGTGTGCATCTTGTCATAAATGCAACAACCCATGATAGTCAAATAGCTTAATATTGACTAATTCATGCTTTAAATTTCATGTTTATACATAGAGAACAAAGATCTGGCCAAATTGTTTAACATTGGCAGATCAATATTTAGGTAGAAAAATAAAAATGTGCTCATAAGCTTAATCTGAGCCATTGGAAGTTATAAGGTTAGAATTAAATAGTTTACTTATCAAAAGAAAAGGAAAGAAAGGCTCTGCTAGCCTAAATGCACCCAATAAAATGAAGAAAAATGTTAGAATAAGGGTAGGTAGAAGAAAGGTTGCAGATGTACAAGGTTGTTAAACCATAAGCACTTTATCATGTTTAATCCTATGTTTCAGTGTGCAGGAGGAAGTGTGAGAAAGAAAGGACATTCACCAAGTTTTCTTACTAATTTCCCCTCATTTCATTACACCCCCACATACATGTTTATTAATTTCCCCCATTATCCCTTCATTACTTATAAATACCCTTCCCCATCATTTTCACCTTTTACCCCTTGGTTTCACATATTCCCCTATATATTACCCTTCAAAAAATCATCCTTCTTCCCAAAAAACCCCTTTCCCTAGTGTGAACCCCATTCCCCATTACAAATATTACTTTCCCCCCTTATTAATTTCCCTTTTCCCTTTCAAAACCCACAAAAAACCCCTTATCCTAAGTTTTTATACCCCCGTATTATGTAATGAACATCCCCCCACTTTGTATTTCCCGAAAACCCTTTTTAACCCACCAACCCTTGGTGCAGTTAAAGAAAACCCCTCCTTTTACTAAGTTTGAAATAACATCTATCCTTGGAAAAGTTTAAAAAAGGGTCCCTTTACTAATTTCCACTTCATTCATTAATACCCCCAAAATACACATATCCTAAATATAAATGCTTAAATTTATGTCGGGCTCCACTTTGAAAATATCCATTCCAGATATTAATTTTACATTAGAAATTTAGTGTATTTTTCACAATCCCACTCATATACTAATATTAACATTTAACTCTAATTATTTAATTCCCCTTATACATGTATCCCATATTAAAATAATTCCCGCATATATATTAATCCCAAACCCATATAATACAAACCCGCATATATTAAATTATATTAATATATATCCTGACCCCACCTTCATTATATCAAACTACTCTTTCGTACCCGACCCCATGTTAAGGTTAACACCCCACTATATTCATCACGTGATAGCCGTCATATCTTCCCCCACCCAAATATGACGCTTTTCACGTCCCTCGTTGTCCGACCCTTAACACCTCATAAGCACGCGAGATGAGTAGTTTTGTCCTGCCACACGTTAATCCCTTAGGTACATCACATCCATTTGATAAATACTGCCCACAAACCAAAAGCGGTGCAATAAAAATTGCTTACCACTCCCCGCATCATATAAAACCATCCTCCATTTGAATTCAATTCCGCGCCCTGTTAAAACACCAAACCACTGATGGCCCACGCAATAATCTGTTTACTTGTCGACTCCGCGCGATGTTAAACCATCATGCCACTTTCACACTCTGCATTATGTGGTAAAACAATTTCAAAATCCCGAGATAATATTTTAAAATCCAGCACTATGCGAAAAGTCAACATTATTTCAAAACTCTGTAAATAAGTCATTTCTGCAAAATTGTGAAATGAAACCAAAGATCCATTGCCAACAGAATTGAACCTCCACTGCTAGAACTTGTCCCACAGTTCTCCCTAATTCAATACATCCTTCGATCACCTCCTCGTAGACCTAGATTTTATTAACAAAATGTTTCGTTTCGCAGATTATTAGCAGAAGGAGAATTTGGATAAACAACTTAATATAAGTTAAATCTGTGTACTCCAAAAACTCACAAATAAATGAATTTGAATGATTTTCCTTAACAAAAGATTCTAGGCATTAGAGCATAAAGAAGTCATTTACGCAGAGAGAGACAAATTTTCACAGTAAAAGGTTAAAATAGAGATGAATTCATTTTCACCAGCAAATAGTGAAAGATTCATACTAGCAACTCTCCAGGACATATTTTACTCCTTGTCACTTATGTCTGATTGTAAAAGGTAAAAGTGAAAAGATAAAAAGAAATAAGGTGGAAGAATTCACATTGAGTGCTAAAACAGAGATAAATCAGCAACAGCATATTCACATTTTTACATGAAGTCAAACAGGTCTTTAGTAAAATTCACTTTTACTGAAGACATAAAAGCAGGACAAGAAATAAAAGATAACAGATGATGTGATTTAATGTGACGGGTAAAATTAAAAGCAGGTGATAGAGCATTCATGGTAAAAGACTAAATAGAGGAGGTAGATAAAGAAATACAGATGAAATTATATCAGATGAAAGTGTATTAGATGAAAGGTAAAAGTAAATATAACATCCAGCGTGAAGACCAAACAAAAAAGCAGATTAAAGGGCAAAAGATCAAAGATTAAAACACAATAGAACCTAAATAGCAGGGACAGTAAACAACAGTTCAATAGTTGCCTCTATCTTCTTGCATGAAGATATTTCTTTCTCCTAGATTAATCCCCAAGACAATTTGGGATATTTTGTAAATTCTTGTTGTATAAATACTTCATAGTTCGAAGTATTGGAGGTGGATTGTGATACATTTGTAGAGTTATTTTGATCTTAAACCTAAGGGTTATTGTACCAATTTTCAAGTCAACAAACGGGAGCAAGTAATAAACAAATTGTACTACAGGATTCATGAGATGAGCTATTGCAGTGAAGTATCTTCTTTCTCTTATTTTGTTACTTTCTTATGTGTTTCATAAACTTAAATGTTATCTAAATTTGAATGAATTACTTGGAAATTTAACTCATAATTTGTTTAAGTACACTCTATTTTGCACAGTTAATCATTTATATGTTTTCCTCTAATATCCGGATTTGAGAACCCTTAATTGGTCTCCCATCTCAGTTGACCTCTTGCATTTCTCTTCATAATCTAGCCTAAGGAACCCTTAATTTCTCCCTGGATCCAATTGGAAACCATTTCACCATCAAGCCTTTGAGATTTGTAGTAAATCCTCTATCTTTCCCTGTGGACACTATTTTTAGAACTTGATCCAGTCATATTCGTCTTCCCTTTGACCCCATAGCCCAATGGTAAAATAAAACCCTTTGTTCATCTAAGTAAGTGATCCCACCACGCAAATCAAATCAAAACCCAAGCACAATCATAACTATCCTAAAATGAAGTAACTAAACAAAGTTAAATAAAAAAGAGAGAGCCCTCTCTGAGATTAGGAAGGCTAGATCCTAATCTCCAAAGTAGGTTTGTGGTTACCTCGATGATTTCTTTCCTTAACCGTGAGATATTTCTGAGCGATAACATAATGGAGACCATACTGGGGAAGAGAACATTTTCTTCAAAAAGATTATACAAAGACCAAATCTGATCTATGATGGTGGACAATGATCAGACACACAAAGGATAAAATCATCCACCTGCCGACTCCAGCTCTAAATCAATTTCACAATTAAGACTCCACTGGAGGAATGAACCTGAAAGAACAATATGAAAAGATCGGGCTTTTTACTTGGATTACAATCCAAGACATTATGTTCTTTCTCATTAAGAAGGTTTTCCAGCATATATTGTATTTTAGAGAAGATCTTAGATTAATTTTTTATTATTTTCCTTTGAAGATTGTAAATATATATTCTCCTTATCCATTTGAGCAACTTTCTTCTGAATCTTATGACGAACATTTTCCAATTGAGAAGCCTCAAACAATTAAGACTAGTCTTACAATCCCTATACATATTCATGTACCTTGTAAAGTTCCTGATAGATATAAGCCCCTCATGTTACCTCCTATACTCCATGATTTCCCGGATAACTATTACAAATATCTCCCCAATTTTGATGGAGAGAATGGTATTCATTGCCAAAAAACATATTCAAGGCTTTGAGAATTATCTAGACTTATTTGAGATTGATGAAGATGATGTTAGAATCAGGATTTTTGCTCTTTCTTTGCAAAGTAAAGTAAAGAGTTGGTTCAAGACCCTGCCTATTGCAAGCATTTCAAATTTCCAACATTTTGTCAAATTTTTCCTTGATAAATGGATAATCAAAGTCAATATTTTTGTGATCATAGAAGAATATAATCATTTGAAAAGACATCCAAATGAAACTATACAACAATTTTCTAATAGATTTAATCAAATATATTATTCAATGCCATCAAATATAAGACCTCCTCCTGTTAGCTCTCTTGCATTATCGAAAAGCATTTGTTCCAGAAATAGAATTTCATCTAAGAGAAAGAAACACAACAACTCTTGAATAGATGCAAAACATTTCAGTAGATGTAGAAGTTAATCTGCAAATTAGAAAGGAAAAATTGAAAGCAGAAGCAAAGAAGAACAACATTGCAGAGGTTGAATTCGACATTTTGGTAAGAAAAATAGAGGAAAGGATATAGAAGATCACCATGAAAGATAAATGTTTTGTTCAAAATCACCATGACACATTAATTTCACAACAAGAAGAGGTTGATAGCCATGAACAAATTCTTGTTAATTCCAACTACCATATATCAGAAAATGTGGAAGAGGAATCTACTGATTTAATGTGTATGTTTGATGAGATTCCTTCTTTTAATGATTTGCCTAAGTATGATCAGTATGATGATAATTATGTTCTTCGAACTCAAGCTAGCTTTATAGAGCAATCAGAAACTAGTTTGGAGGATGAGGAAATTCAGTTTCAGCAAATTAAATATAGTGATCATCCTATACATATCAGATCTAAGAATGAGAAATGAAGTAAATAAAATTTGGAAACAAGTGAAGGTTCTTTGCCTCTTTGTTTAGCTTCATTTCGTCTCATCATAGAAAACTTTACAACAATAAAAAATCGGTAGTCTTTAGGTATTGATATTGACAACAAAGAAGACAATGAAAATCTTAATCAGGATTCTTCAGTTTCACAATTACATATATCAAATTTCATTGAAACAACTGATCAAATGACACAAGAAATCATTTCAATGAAAGGAAATATGGTATAAAATCTCTAAAGAAAAGGATGAGTAGCTTGTAGAAATCTGTGAAGTTACATTCAAACCTATGAGCAATAAGTTGCAACAATCCTTCCAAGTCTTTTATAATCTAATAGTTGATATGTTGGATAATGAATTCAATCATAATTTTTCTTCATTAACTAACTATGAGATTCTGGATCAAGATGATAAAGGTTTCATCAGTCAAACATTTCAATCAGTAGAAATATCATCACAAAGCTTGTCTGAAAATCTGTAGGGAGGTAAAGATAAAAATGACATTTCAGTTTCAAGGCATGCAGGCCATCCAAAACAATTGTACAATTGCTTAAATCAGTTGAACAGTTTGGCGTTAGGAAGTTTGTTGGTTATTTATAAAGGTATGTGTGCGATCCCAATACACAAAAATATGTAGCATAGTACATTCAAGGATGCATACTTTGTTGTACTAATAAACCTAGTAATAAAAATTCAGGTCTATAGCATCCCTTACTAGTACCCACTAAACCTTGGGAAATCATTTCCATGGCTTTTGTGGGAGGTTTACCAACAACCAATAATGGATATTATTGGTTGTTTATGGTAGTTGATAGATTCAAAAATATATGTGTTTTGGTTCCTTGTAAAAATACCATCAAAAGACAAGAAGTATCAAACGTGTTCTTTAAATAGGTCTACATGCACTTTGGGATACCAAGGAATGTTGTTTATGATAGGGACACTAGATTTTAAATGAATTTTTGGACTATGTTTTGGGAGAAAATGGACATGGAATTTAATAGGTCTACAACATTCCATCCATAGACAAATTGGCATACATTTGTAGTCAATAAGACTTTGGCGTAGATTTTTATGGGTTACAATTAGAAGGATTTGAACACCTAACATTAATATATTATCTATATATGATACTCTTATAACAAAGAAGTTCAGACATCATTTGGTAAGTCATATTTGGAATATTGCTTTGGATATTTTCCACCTTCACCCTCGGATGTTGTATGGATAACAAAGAGGAGTGAGGGAGGGCCTCACAAGGGATGCATTAGCAGTAGACAAAAAATGTTGAGATGATTAGGTGGATACATTAACAAGTATGAGACATTGAAGAAGTCACAGGAAAAATATAAGGCCATGCTTTACCAACATATAAAGGAGAAAACATTCACAATGGAAAATTGAATTTAGTTATAGTTAAACAAGGAAATACTATAAGGTTCTAGTAATAAGATCAAGGCTCTATGGTATGGTCATTTTTAAAAAGTATAGAATGTGGGAGATAATACCTACAAACTCAATATGCCCCCTATATACATTTACTCAGTAGAAAAGGTGGAAATCTCAAACTCTATGAGCCTTCCATGTTGGATTAGGAAGAGGAGTAGGTCCTACATTCCATAAAGGACTTATCACCATATGCTCAAGTAGAGTTGGTAGAGGACACAGTTTTGTAGAAGAGGTCAAAAACTACAACATTGGGATAACATGACCTTTGGAAGATTGGGTTGAAAGGCCAACTTCTAGGAAAAACAAAGCAGTACAATAAGGAGAAGGTAGAGAAAACAATTCCTCACCTCATTTAGTAAAGATTTTGGGGACCAAAAGCCTCCCTAAATGCAAAGGTATGATCTAAATTTGATCATTATATAATTTTCATATATCTCGATGCTCTTAGAGTGGAATAATTTGGAGGAACTATCTTGGAAGGTCATTTTGAAGATGGGTCCTAGTTTGAAGAGCTAACATCTGAAACCTTCCAAATCCATTTTGAAGAAAAATTTATCATTTTTTGGGACCAAAACTTTCTCACATTAGTTTTGGACACCATAATATTGATTTGTGCTCAAAGACATTTCCAATTGTGTAAGAATCACATCAATCAAAGTCAATATACAAATGTTATTCCTCCTAAATTCGACCTACTATATTAACCACCATTGTATGAGAGGACGCCACATCATCTCCCATTACTCATGCAAATTGGGCTAGCCATGTGTGGAATTTCAAGAAGATTCTATCAGATTAAATATTATACATCTAGTTGAGGGTTAATGGAGTTAAACCCTACCCCTAGTTGTCTATTAGACTATGTTAAATACTAGGCCGCTAGGAGGAGTAGGGGTTCCATTCTATGCTACTGTATTTTGATCCATAATTGAGTAGAGAAACTAGGGGTGGTAAGTTAGAGAGAAGATAAGAGGGGGTTAATATTAGATAGCAACCGTATAGGCCACAGGTCTTAGGTAACTCCATAGAGAGTAACTCTTTCTTTATACTTGCATATTTTCATATCAGAGAAAACAAAGCACAATATCCTCAGCATTTAGCTAGGTATTTCCCCATAAGAGTTTCCTACAATAAAACTTGTTTCTATTATGGATGGTGTATGTATGTATTTTTTTTGTCCTCTATTTATCACATTTTAGTTATTTTATTCATTTAATCATAAAATCAGGGACTAAATAGTCTAAGATCTAAAGGAAAATTAACCTTCATAATGTAGATTTCAATTCTTTTATCAATTTTTTCATGATGAACTATTCTAGTAGAATATCCATGATAATTTATAAATTATTTTTTGAAATGTTATTTCTTTATATCTTTTATATATTTTTAAAAATATTTTTCAATTTTTGTGTTTAATTAAATTCATTTTAAGTTTATTTTGGAGATATATATACATATCCAGGTTACATGTCCAAGTAAAAATTCTTAAGTACTTCCCCTCATTTTGAAAATAGTACCTAAGGTAAACACTAAAATCTTCAAGGCACAAGGTTGGTTAGCAAAAAGGCTTGAAGCCATTATAATGATATATTTGTTAAGTGCTCAACAGGTCACTTGCAAGGACTAAACCTATTGAGGGAGGATAATAATTATTCCTACCAAGTCAATTACCAAGTTTTGTAATGTTCCACTCTCAAATGTCAATATTCTTTCACTTGGATATGGTTTCTGCATCTCTGGTATCAGCATGCACTCTCGGATTCTTTCATATTCCTCCTCCCTACTCCACCCCAACCTTCCTCATAGATTTGTAGTGTGAGCTCCATCAATGATCTTCCATTGTGTGATATGGCCTCCAGATCGAAGGCAACCTCTCCCCTACTACCTCTTTACATCCCAGTGTTCAATTCCCTTATGGAAAATTACTATGTTGGCCCTAGATTTTTCCCTAGTAAATTCATGAAGAAGCTTGACGACATCTAAATATCATTGTAAACACTAACCCAACATGGGTAATGACCTTGAGATTGGTGGATATGGGGCTGATTACACAATTCTTTGGGCTATGACCCTTAACTACTTAGTAAACTCCTAGGTGGGAAAAAATTGTTGCTCAATGATTAAAGGGAACATTTTCCCCTCCTTCTGTAGTAATTATTTGTTTTCCTTTCTTTTTTAAGATAAGGAAAATTGATATTTGATCTTTTGCAATGGCTTGTACTTCATGGGAGCTCAAGAGATCTACCTAAATAGATGGAATCTTGATTACAATCCTAAGAATGACACCCCCTTAGTGGTTTTGGTGTGGTTGAAGCTACCCTATTTTCCCTTCACTACTACAACTTGAAAACCTTTCAAAGTATTGGAAATGTACTTGAAAAATACATCCATTATGCCCCACCACATGATGGAATGCAAGCATGTGCACAGATCTATGTGGAGGTGGATTTGGAAAAATTCCTTTTGTAAACAGTGTAGCTAACCCATGACAATTGGTCCTTTTTGTCAAAACTAGACTATGATCAACTTCCATTTAAATGTAATGTATGCAATGAGTATGAACATTTTGCAAGAAATTTCCCCCAAAATGAGACCCAAAAAAGGAAACTAGAAAATGGAAAGCAGTGGCAACAACTAAAGTGCCATCATGGATCTAATAGGGAGGGATCTATTAGGAAGTCCCCTATAGAAAAGGCTACTTTTTCCCATAAATCCCCATCCAAGGGTTACACATATTCTTCTACCAAGACTTGAGAAAACCTTCCTCAAGTAAAAATTTTGATACATTAGAAGATCTAGGAGAATAAAGAGTACATCAAGTTAATGCCACTAAAGGACCCCAAATCTACCCTCAAGAAGCACCATCTATCAAGGAAATCCTAGAGGGAATTCCTCCTTTAGAAAAAAAATCCCAATGGAAGATGAAGATGAATCCAAATATGATGAGGTTTTCCTATCTACTCAAATTCCCTAGAATTCTCATGACCCTTATTTTGTAGACTCAACAGAGGAGAGGTCTGATGAGGAAACGATGAAAGAGATTGATGTGAGTAAAATTCCCAAAAAAGTCAAAAAAAAAGAAGAAAAGGGTGATTCCTAATTCTAAATAAAAGAAATTAAGAACACAAGAATCTCTTGAAGTATTTCTCTAGGGATAACCAAGAGTAACTAGAAAGGGTAGTGATTTGGCCCCACCATAACACTTCTAGTAAATGATTCAAATATTCTCATGAAATTGTAGAGGGTTAAGGAGTGAAAAACAACTTTTAGAAGTAAGAAGTCTAATACAAAAGGAGAATACCCTAAATCTTCTCCTCTAGAAGACAAATTTGGGGGCAAATTGTAAAGTTTTATAGATGTTCTATGCTAAGAGCAATTTCACTTTTCTCACAGCAATCATACAAGTAGTTAAGCAAAATGCAGATAGAACATATAAGCAGATCTTACAGAAGACAAATCAGAAACAGGAAAAATGTGTGTGTTTGTTTCGGCGGTCAACAGGATGCTTCAACCAGCAAAGTCTCCTTTGGTCAACCAGCCCAGCATGTGTCACAACAACCCTCCAACCAGTAGATGAGTCAACCCAAGTCAATTCTACAAAAGTCAACGCTGTCCTGAAAAGTCAACGCAGGGGCAGCAAGCTAAAAATCAACGCAGCAGCAAAACGGTCAACCCTTTGACCTCGATTTTTGTGCCAGGTAGTACGGCCTTCAAAAATCGAACCTCCCACAAGTTTTCAGCTTGATTGAACCAAGCGTTGACCAAAGTCAACGCTGGTCAAACTTCTGCGAAACCCTAGCAGCAGAAAATCGTACTACAGCTCAGCCGTACGGTCTGTCCTCTTCGTCCTTCCCACGTGTGGCTGAAATTCGTCCTCCAGGTAGCTCATACTCTTTAGGATGAGAGAGGAAGATGTGAGTTGTTTTTGTGATGAAATTCTCTCCAACTTTTCCTGTATTTATATCCATCAATGAGTGTGTGTGACACATCTGTTGGGCATGTGAGCCTACATGACAAAACTGGCTGACCTTGCACATATAATTTATTAAGAATAATAAATTCAAAATATAAGTTCTGCTCATCGGATTAAGACTATTTTTATATGGATTTTACACCTCTCAGAAAGAGGAATCCAACAAAAATATTAGCCTCTTAATTTGAGCATCAGAACATGGAGTTTGGACCTAGTTGTCCAAATTTAACACTCCCTCTCAACTAGGGAGAACTCCATCTATTAGTGCAATCAACATCGTGAGTCATCCCGCCGAAACTTTCTTTGCTGGCTTCTTTATTTCAGAACAGAAGTGGGTTAGTCACAAAGACATCATCCCCCGACTGACATAATTAGTCCAGAGGTCCCGGACCTCACAAATCTTGATCCCAGATCAAGTGGTTGGACCATGCCATCCTAGATAGAGAGTACGGCAATCTCTGATGCGTCCATCAGTCTTGCTAATAGTATCTAGCTTTTCCACACCTCATTGGCCAAATGAGAGGTACTTCCCATGAGCCCTGAACTCAATGGGTAGGATGCATACGGGGCACAGATAAATGAGTGGCGAACCAGCTCAATAATCACAAGGATGGGGCAGAAGCATTATGAGTGCTTATAGCTCCGAGAAGCTATCCCCAAAGCCCCCAGAGCTCCCAGAGCTCATCGTCCAACAGGACCCACATCATAGGGTCTTTCCACGACACCAAGACTCTCACGGAAGGTTAGGAACTTGACCTTCCCCAGGGGCTTAGTGAGAATATCCGCAACCTGCTCATCAGTTCCTATATGATCGAGCCTTACGGCGCCTCGCTGTACCATATCCCGGATAAAGTGGTACCTGATATCAATATGCTTGGATCGGTCGTGGAACACAGGATTCTCAATCATACGAATCCCACTCTGATTATCACAGAGTATCACAGTGGTATCTAACACATGTTGGAACAGCTCACTAAAGAGCTTCCTCAACCAAACTGCTTCACAACAGGCCATACTAGCAGCAATGTATTCGGCCTCCGCGGTGCTCAAAGCCACCGACTTCTGCTTCCTGCTCATCCATGAGATCGAGCAGAACCAAGATTGAAACAGCATCCAGATGTGCTCTTACGATCCACCACACTGCCAGCCCAATCGGCATCAGTATATCCACGGAGTATCACACTCCCGGCAGTGTATCTCAGCCCATGGTTTATTGTGCCCCGAAGATATCTCAAAAGATTCTTGGCACCAACCCAGTGAAAATGATGAGGCTCAACCATCTGTTGACTCAAAGTATTCACTGCAAAACATATGTCTGGACGAGTGTTCACTAAGAACATCAAAGCTCCTATGAGTTGACGATACTCAGTAGGATTGGCCAAGATAGGCCCTGCAGCGCTGCCACTCAACTTTTTAAAGTTGAGTTCCATTGGTGTCGACACGGACTTACAGTCCACCATCCCAAATCTTTCCAGAAGCTTCACAATATATTTTCCTTGAGAAAGGAAAATCTCTCCAGGTCTCTGCCAGACCTCCAGGCCTAGGAAATAGTGCATCAGTCCTGGGTCTTTCATCTCGAACTCAGCAGCAAGCTCCCTCTTACATTGATGAATGAGAGGGTCATCACCTGTCAGGAAGAGGTCGTCTACATACAACACTAGAATGAGAGGCTTTCCTTCCACAACCTTGAAGTAAAGGTTTGGATCAGCATTGCTTCGAGTGAAGCCCAGCTTCATCAAGTAACTATCCATCCTCTCATACCAAGCTCTGGGTGCTTGCTTTAACCCATAGAGGGCTTTCTTCAACCTGCAGGCATAAGTGTCTCGATCTTGAACTTCAAATCCCAGAGGTTGTTCTACATACACCTCTTCCTTTATTGCACCATGCAGAAAAGCGGTCTTGACATCCATCTGATGAAGACTCCATCCTTGCATAGCAGCATGGGCTATGATGGATCGGATGGTGGTATATCGTGCCACAGGTGCAAATATATCATCATAGTCAATTCCTTCCTAGCCCATGCATAGCATCCTTCCAGACTTGATGCTTGATAGCTTCCTCAAAAGATCCAGGTTCAGATTGTACAATAGTACTCATGGCAGCTAGATACCCTTGGTATCTACACGGCTTCTTGCTTTCTTGGAATGTCCCCCTTGGGGCAGCATGACCCTCAGCATCTTCGAGGGTGTCCCTGAGCCATGATGGCCTCTTTCCTAGAGAAGGGGAAGAATCAATAGGGTCCATAGTCTCATCCTGGGGTTCTTCCAGATTTCCAAGTCTTTCTTCATGATTTTCTTCAGATCTAGGAAGATCTACTACTTTCTTCAGGGAAGCATCATGGCTTATCTCTACTTCCCTTTGACCAGGTACATAGACTCTATATGCCTTAGAAGTCTCACTGTAGCCCACAAACATTTCTTTCTTCCCAGTAGCATCCAGCTTACTTCTCTTTTCTTTCGGCACATGAAAATAGACAGGACATCCAAAAATTCTAAAATGTGAGACATCAGGTTTATTACCAGAGAAAACCTCTTCGGGAGTTTTGGAGTCCAAAGCGGAATGAGGGCATCGGTTTTGAATGTACACAGCAGTATTTGCAGCTTCTCCCCACAGAAACTTTGGTAGACCCTGGTCACATAGCATGGCACGGGCAGCTTCCACAATAGTCCTATTCTTGCGTTCAGCAACACCATTATGCTCAGGAGTATATGCAGTGGTAGTCTCCCTCTTAATGCCAGCTTCTCTGCAAAAGTCTTTGAACTCATTTGACTCATATTCAGTGCCATTGTCAGTCCTCAAAATCTTGATCTTCTTTCCGGTCATATTTTCCACCAAGGCTTTGAAGGTACGGAACCACATGAAAGCCTCATCCTTCTTCTTCAAGAAGTATATCCAGGTTTTGCGAGAGAAGTCATCAGTAAATGTCATATAGTAAGAACATCCCCCCCAGGGATGTTACAGGCAATATACCGGAAAGATCAGAATGGACCAGTTGCAATATCTCAGATGTCTTTGTGACACTTGAGGGGAAAGGTCCCCTTGTATGTTTTCCTTCAGCACAGTCCTTACATACACCTTCATGATTATTTCCAAAATCAGGCATCCCTGTCACCACCTTCCTTGCTTCAGGAAGAGCCTTGTAATGAAGGTGTCCAAATCTTCGGTGCCATAGTTCGGTTTGACGGGTAGTATCACAAGTCATAGCTCCCAACGGACTCCCTCCAACCTGGTAGAGTGTACCAACTCTAAAACCAATTGAGATAGCTTCCTTGAAGCTCTTCTTCCACATGAGTACCTTTCCATTAGAGAAAGTTACATTGAATCATTTGTCTTCCATGGCAGATACAGACACAAGGTTCTTCTTCAATTTTGGTACATAGAGTACATCTTGTAGACGGAGGACTTGTCCTTGAGACAAGTGGAGGGTCACAGTCCCGGTCCCTTTCACAGGATAAGTGGCATTATCCCCAAGGATAATTTCTAGATTAGTATCCCTTTCAACCATGTCAGAAAGTGCTTCCTTGAATCCGGTGATGTGTCTTGAGGCACCACTATCGATTAGCCAGACATCCATAGTGTCGGGCGGAGATGCAGCTGAAAGAGCAGATACTAGAATATACTCATTTGATTGTTTCCTCCAAAGTGAGCCTTCCTCTTTCCTTTGGATTTGTCATTTCTTCGATTCCCATTCCTTCGGTTGTTGTTGTTATCGTCACTATCGGGAGAGTCCCTTTTGAAGGGGCATTCTCTAGCATAGTGTCCAGTCCTATGGCAGGTGAAACATTTACCCTTCATCTTTTGAGTCTTAGTCCTTCCTTTGTCCTTCGAACCACCAGAGTTCTTCTTTCGGGAATGAGCAACATAGGCAGCATTTCTTTCATTATCAAATTCCTTCATCCTTTTTTCTTCTTGCATACATCTAGACAGAAGCTCATCAAAGTTAGGGATGGTATTATTGTTGAGAATGGTAGTTGTGAATACTTGCCATTCATATGGAAGTCCTCCAAGTGCGGTGAGAACCATCTCACGATCAGCTATTGTCTCCCCAATAGCTAGCAGATTGTTCCTGGTTTCGGTCAACTTCATAAAGAAAGTTTGAATAGACTCGTCTCGGCCCTTCTTCATATTCTTCAACTTGTTCTTGAGGAATAGCACTTGGTTCACATTGTTTACTCGGAACATAAGTATCAGTTTGTCATACATCTCCTTGGATGTGCCTAGTTCAGATATGTAGGCAACCAGACTCTTATTTATGGATTCCCTGATCAGCAGCTTTGCTCTGATTTCTCCCTTCTTATACTTGATTCTAACAGCAGCAGAGGCATTTGATGGAGGTTCTTGAATCTTCCCTGTTACATGATCTAGGAGATCATGATCTTCCAATTTGAGATCTAATAACATCTTCCAGGCATGGAAGTCATCATTTCCAATCAGCTTGTCATTCTCCCTGAATTCAAGCTTAGTGGAATCCATTTCCTTCGATGATGATTGCTATAGATAGAGTTTGTCTTCACCTCAGCTCTGATACCATGTAAAGTTTTGAAGATGTTCTATGCTAAGAGCAATTTCATTTTTCTCACAGCAATCATACAAGTAGTTAAGCAAAATGCAGATAGAACATATAAGCAGATCTTACAGAAGACAAATCAGAAACAGGAAAAATGTGTGTGTTCGTTTCGGCGGTCAACAGGATGCTTCAACCAGCAAAGTCTCCTTTGGTCAGCCAGCCCAGCATGTGTCACAACAACCCTCCAACCAGTAGATGAGTCAACCCAAGTCAATTCTACAAAAGTCAACGCTGTCCTGAAAAGTCAACGCAGGGGCAGCAAGCTAAAAGTCAACGCAGCAGCAAAACGGTCAACCCTTTGACCTCGATTTTTGTGCCAGGTAGTACGGCCTTCAAAAATCAAACCTTCCACAAGTTTTCAGCTTGATTGGACCAAGCGTTGACCAAAGTCAACGCTGGTCAAACTTTCTGCGAAACCCTAGCAGCAGAAAATCGTACTACACCTCAGCCGTACGGTCTGTCCTCTTCGTCCTTCCCACGTGTGGCTGAAATTCGTCCTCCAGGTAGCTCATACTCTTTAGGATGAGAGAGGAAGACGTGAGTTGTGTTGTGATGAAATTCTCTCCAACTTTTCCTATATTTATATCCATCAATGAGGGTGTGTGACACATCTGTTGGGCATGTGAGCCTACATGACAAAACTGGCCGACCTTGCACATATAATTTATTAAGAATAATAAATTCAAAATATAAGTTCTGCTCATCGTATTAAGACTATTTTTATATGGATTTTACACCTCTCAGAAAGAGGAATCCAACAAAAATATTAGCCTCTTAATCTGAGCATCAGAACAGGGAGTTTGGACCTAGTTGTCCAAATTTAACACTCTTGAGTGGAAGCATTCCATAATTTTAAAAGGTGGGAGGAGTTTCTGTAGCATTGATTCCAAACACAAAAGGACTCCAAGACGGAGGTAATCCAAAGAGAGCAATAATAACCAATTCTTTGTCTGAAATATGTTCATCAATTACCTTGAGTTGATCTCGAATTTGAGATGGTTTTACAAAGTAAGATGCCACAATATTATTGCTTGTCATCTTGGCATCTATAAGTTCATTCCTTAGACTAATAGATTGATTTGTGAGGTTGATTGTATAAAGACCAATAAGAGCATCATACATTGCTTTGGAAGATTCATGATCATAAATGTAAGAAATGGGGTGGTCTCTTAATGATGCTTCTTGCTAAGATGTCTTCATCTTGATACTTCGCTTTTTCTGTTTGAGAAGTTGAATCTCATGGTTTGGCAACTTTTCCTATCACAACACCCAATACTCTATTTCTAGCAAGAATGAGATCCACCATTGTTTTCTATGCTCTGAAATTTAATGCTCCCTCTAGTTTGTGTTCGGTCTTCATGAAGGTATTCATGGTGATTCAAATATAGAGAACTAAAATAAAGTAGAACTAGAATAATTTTTTCAAAATTGCTAACTACTTCGAATGATTTCTCAATCCACTTTAGAGCATTTAATGTAACTTGTAGAGCATTTAAATCATCAAGCAGTTACAAATGAAAAACTTCTACCATAAACAATGAGCAATAGAGATCACAAGAAGACAAAGAGACAATAAACACCAGATATTAGGTCAATGACTAGGGAAAAACCCTCAAAGGGGGAAACCCAATCCAATCTTTCCTCATGAGAGAATAATCCGTTCCAATTCTTGTCCAACAATATACAATCAAAGGTCAAATATTGACCTTTCAATATCAAGTCAAAGTATCTCAAAACAGAGAGAAATATCATTGATTTTCCATTGTCAATACTAGACAGTTCGGTCAACAATGGTCAAACTTGCATATCTGTCATACGCTGGTCTTTTGAGGTCAATGCAAGTCAATAGGCCGAAATTCCACAAGTCTAAGGATCACAGATGGCAAACAATAGAGGTCCAAATTCACTGCAATTTTCGGTCTTCTTCCACAATTTTGTCAAACCCAGAAACAATTCAATCAACACTTGGTCAACGCGGTCAAACTTCAAATCATAATCTTCTTTGGCTTCTCCTTTGAACGTGTGGAATCTTTTGCAGCTAGTAGATGAGTTCTTGTTATGTGATTGGATGATGAAATGATCTCCTTCGATGGGTTATTTATAGTCTCAATGTGGGAGGGTCATGGCCCTTCAAAAAGTCACCTTTTGAGATAGAGCTAACCTAATCTTTTTTAAGCTTTCACAATCATAATTTTGACCTTGAAGTTTTTGTTAATAAAAGCACTGACCGAAGCTATATTTTCAACAAGATTCAACAACTTCTATGAAAAAAGTCCTCACTTGTCTATGCTTTGAGGCCAAGTCATCGTAGTTAACACCAATGAATAAAGGTAGTGTGTTTTATAATTTCATTAATATCAGATACTGACTTAGAGACAACGATACTCAAGGTAGTTAATATTTTGTTATTATTTCAGCATTATATGATACCTAAAGACAACATAACTTTTGTATGAATAAGACCCTTGAATTCCATATTATCATCACCTATTTGTACTTGTATTGAACCTCTTATTTTAAACTTTAAAGAACAATTTTTATCTTCATGTCTATCTCCTTGTATTTACACCCTTGTTCTCTTCTATTATATCTGTAAGGATGTGTAAGGATGTGCAAATGTCATTAATTCTTATTAATTCATTATTACTCCTGGAAACCCTTATTCAAAATTATGATAGTGAGGAGGAGAATCCTACATTACTATCTCATTGAAGAGACAATGCATTTAAGGAAGGCACAATATATTACTATATCATAGAAGAGACAATGTGCATGTAAGGCACAATGCAATGTTAAGACATCAACCAAACTGCATTTTAATCTTTTAAAAGGAGAAGGATTTTCCAAGTAAAGGTGAATCGTTGTTTCATTTGTATAATGAAATGTCAACAAGGGGTGAAACTTGGATTTACCATAAATAAGGAGTACTTGATGCACCTGAATATATCAGCTTTCATTAATATTCCAAGCAGAATCACTGATGCACTACGAAGTGAACATGAAGTTGTGATTGTAGACAACTAGATATCAGCTTACCGACTTCTTTGTGGGTATATACACACAGATAATCTCCCTCTATTAAGGTCCCAATTGAAAATTACCATCGACTTATTTTCATTTGAAATGGGCAAAGCCCAATATTTGGAATCCACACAACTAAGAAGCAAAAAGTTGTCTGGAAGTCATTTACAATCTGTTTACAATTAATATCAGCCTATTTACAAGCCTTTGAAATATTTTGATGTGGTTTATAAGCCACACCCCAAATAAGAACACCCCATAATCGCTCACAGGCATGTGGTTTAGCAATGAGGTGATCCGGCTTTTTTCAATGCAACGACACAAGTTCAAAACTCTCCGATAGGGTGCAGATGAGGCCAGGTGCAAATCCTAGGGATTTTGAAAGCATAGAAATGCCACTTATAGTACGGAAGCTTAGCTAAAGGGGCCGCTGTAAGTTACTATAAACAGTATTCCCCCACCCCGCCCCCCCCCCCCAACAAAAAATGCTGCAGCGCAGTTGTCAACAAATTCTCCTTGTGTACATAAGCCATATCACGATTTCAACACCATGAACCTAGCATATGATTAGGTTCGATTGAAACTGCATGAAACGGAATAATTACAATGTGCGACCATGTTTGTAACTATGCTCATATTTGACTACAAAAAGGTCACTATAAAATTACAGTCTGTGCTGGCAAACCTCAACCAGCTATTAAAGACACGGCTCAAAAACGGCAGATATGTACAATTACGCTGTTACTCTCTTGCCCCTTAAGAGGTGTGAAGGATATACGCTAATACACTAACTGCAACATTGAAGTTATCAAACTGGAGAGATATTGGCCCGGTGTACCTCTTAATGTTTGTCTTTTGCTATTCATAATATCCATCCATCCTTGTTGACAATGGTACATGTGATATATGGCCTATATACATGCACAAAGTATCCCTCAAATCCTCCACTTTTTACAGATGAACAAAAATCTGTACCTTGATCTGTTGACTATCTGATTCAATGCTATGAGATGTGCTCATCGCAACAAATATAACTTTGATTATATTGAATGCCTCACAATTGAACATTAAATATATATAGCCAACTTAACCAGACAAGAATGGGAAACTTTCACAAACTATCCTGAATACTTTTAACCATGTGAGCCAGCAAAAGAGGGCTTAGTCTTGAAACACTAAAGCCACCCCAACTAATGTAAGCCACATAGCGACAGCCACCCAAAAATAAGGGCTGCGTTCCCATTGTGGAGGTTTCCAAACAAGAAAATCTGAAGAATAGTCTCTTGTAGGTGTGGTTTCTTTGTTGACAGAAATTTTCTTCTTCCAATTTCTGTACATCTGGCCCCGTGAACTCTTCGAACTGGGACAAAAAACAGAGAGAGAATAAAAATAACCAAGAACATGCAGAGGTTGATGTCATATATTTTCAACTATCCCATTTCTTAGTGGAGTTTAAGAGGAAGTATCTATAACAAAGAGACATTTCAAGATACATTACAAATTTGAAAGAAAAAGGTAAGTTTACCTGTCATAGTTTGAATTCAGTAGAGGAATGGTGACCATCTCATCCTGTGTAATTTTTAACTTTGGTGCCTCAAGAATATAACGCAAACCAGCAGCCTGCTTACGAATACCAGAAATTGGATGGGTTTTCTCTAAGATTTTGTAAAGGGCAATACAATCACCATGGCGATTATGAGCATCATAGGCCATAGCAAGCCAGAGTTGAATCTGAAATGACAGCAAAGAGTCATGTTATACATTTTGTCTATGATAGCTAGATGGTGTTTCAATCATTAGTAATTACTGTCTTCTTCAGTCAATAAGTAATTTCTGTATTACAAAAAAACACAGGTAGAAAACATCCCCTAGCAATGTCAGAATCAATCAAATCCACGTATAACAATGCATCAACCTATAAGATAAAGTTGAAATTAGCTTAGCAATCTTGTGAATTCTAGAGTTCATATTAGCGTTTACAAAAATCAGGTTTTGCAAGCTTCTTGAAAAAGATAAAATCCTGTTTAGGCATCACAATAAGTTCCCTGGGATGGCAAATGCTGTACAGCGTTGTCAAGAAGGAAAGATATTAAGCTCACCTCACCACCAAAGAGTGATACTTTTGAAACATTTGTAAGTGCACCTTCAAGCAGTTCTACTGCCTTACCGTACATGCCCTTCCCATAGGCCCGCTGACCCATCTGAAACATCACCTCTGCTTGCTTTCTCTTTTTAGCTTGCTCCTTTGCACGCTGTAACACAGATTTACACCATGTTTAAGAAATTTTCTACAATATATATCATCTTCACATACTCTTGGTTGCTAATGGAGATACCTTGAGTGTCAGAATATAAGTTAGTGTGAACCACCCAGTTCATAGTTACAAATGAACCTTGCTTCTCTGGCTTAGTTGCTAATACCTATTAATTGGTCAAAACAAAATTTCAAATATAGATATACCAATCACATGCAAAGATTGTACAATGAGAATTATCTCGAGGAAACAAATATATTGAGTTCATTCTGTTTCTTATGTGCAAAGAAGCTATCCAGTAAAAAGTCATTAAGGGATCTATTGAATTTTCATAAACAAGAATTTATTTCCTGTTTGGTTGCCACTTGGGCAAGGTTTTGAGAGATGGATCTCAAGGTTGCTAATAATATAGTCTTTAGTAGTTAATATTATGTTCAGGATTTTATAACGTAATGGCATGGTTGATTTGCAGAACCTGTGAACACAGAAACATAGACCTCACTAAGCTTTTCATTAAGATAAAATGCTGTTGTTCAATAGCCAGACAATATGATCATATTTTAGAAACTCAATACAGTTTCCATTGACTCTTTGGCCAGTACAAAATATTTTGGAGAAGCATAATTCACAATATAAATAACTTGTAACAATTTGCAGGAGACATCTCACTTAGCTGGAGGAACCAATTTCAAATTCTATAGTCTCTAATTTTATTTGTTAAAAGTTATGCAACAGATCATGTATTGACATTAGCTCTATCCATAGTTGTACAGGTTCTTCTATCCTTCCTAATGTCGCACCCACACCCACAAGACAATAGTTCTATCACATTATGGAGTTGGAGAAGCTGAAATTTTGATCGGGGACTCTCAATCTTGATTTTTGATCAAAAATACCATTTGCATTATATACAATGTTTGTGCATTAAAACTCAGCCAGCCTGGATACAATACCCGTTTGCATGGGACCTGCACCTGGGGATTGGGAAACTTGTTCCTGCCATTTCCCCATTCCTAGGAACTTGGAATGGGTACAAAACATTCCCAATGCATGGGGGGTGGTTCCAAGAGCTTTGGGAGCCTAGAGGGAGCAATGCCATTTCCATGATGTTATCCATGGCCGAGAAGGCACAGAGGTTCCTGGCTGGGTGGGGCCCTTTAAAGCCCTAGTTTTGCTTGTTTTTGTGCAAGGCTACAACACTAGATCATTCCAGTTGGGCCCACAAAATACCAGCTAGCTTCTTGAAACCCTAAAACACTGGTATTAAAATCACGAAGCATATGTTGAAAAATGTAACTAGGTTCAATCTTCATAATTATCATTGTATCAATATGTATTTCATGTAAAAGCAAAAAGAAGAAAAAGAAATTTTATTATTATTATTATTTTCTAGTCAAACCATGTTCTTCATGCTTCTAGGGTTTATTGAGTCAAGAAAGAAATTTGTCACGAGTCAAAGTCCCATTTGGACTATTTGTAAGAAAAAGAAACTTTTTATTTTGAATCAAAAGAGTCAATTTTATCACCACAAGGCCAAGTCGGCCCTTCAGGTGGACAAGTCAGCTAGCCCATAAGTTGTCTCTTCATATGATTGAACAACTATATATTGGTAACTATGCTCCACATTTTGGCAACCAATTCAATTTCTGTGCAAGAAAGAGAGGAAAGATCAACGAAGTAAAAGAAATGAGAAGATATAAGGAGAGAAAAAGTGAACTATTTTTCCCTAAATCTGTCCACACATGCATAGTACCTGCGGTTTTGCAGATGCTGTTACAGTGCCGAGATTTCAGGGCCTGAAATTTTCAGGGGCCGAGATTTCAGGGATTGACCAGAATTGAGAAAGTTGACCAGCATTGACTTTTGTTGACTTTGATTTGATGAAAATGGATTGGAGGAGGGCTGACTTGGATCTATGTGGCAGTCTTAGTCCTCCTCTTGACTTTGCATGTGTGGATCAGAAATAGAAGAGATTGTTGAAGAATACAACTAGCTTCATCTTCATAATTGTACTTGTCAAAAAGAAAATTTATTATTAAAGAAAATGACTTATTAAAGCATGGGTTTCATCCTTGGGTCAAAGTTTTCTAGATCAAAGCCTCCATTGAAGGCTTCTAGGTTTGTCTTGAGTCATTAGAGTCATTGACATTTTTATCAGACCCGTCTTGGGCTTTTGTATCATGTAAAAATAATTATTTTGAGTCAAAGGGGTAATTTGTCACCTCCACACCAAGTCGGCCCTATCTCCATGAAGTCGGCCTCCATTAGGGAAATTCGACCAAGCAGAAAGGCTATATAAGGAGAGGCAATTCGATCTATTTGTACACACACTCAACAAATTCGATCTACAAGAAAGAGAAGCAGAAAAAGAGAGCGAAGGAGCTCGAGAAGGACGAAATTTGTTGGGAAGACCTAAATCGAGTTTTAGGCTATCTATCTCTCATACATGCGAAGATTTTGAGCAGCTGCTAGGGCCAAAAATCTGTGTCTACTACAGGTCCGAAATTTGGTTGTTGGGGGTTGAAGTTCTGTTGCTCGAGGACCGAAATTCTGGACTGAATTTGTTGTTGGAAAGTTGTCACTTGGAGTATTTTGTCAAGATCATCTATTGTAGGGAAGGGCTGACTTAGTGGTCAGAGGAGGTATTTGTCTAGGTCTAAGAAGTCTGGAAGTGTCTCACCTTGATTTGAATCTACTTTAGGAAGAGTTTTTGACTAGATTTTCCCCTTATAGGGGTTTTGCCCTGGTTGAGCGCTTACATCTTGTGTCTCTTGTTCTTGTAATCTTCATATACATATAATTTGGTAATTGCTTGATGAAAGATAAACAAATTAAGAAGTAAGAGAAGCCAACATAATTCACAAGTAATTATCAAGAAAGAGGAATCAAACCCTAATTCACACAAGCATTGATTTCCAAATAGAGATATGTGATGCTCTGAATTGGTTCAAATGACAAGGTCAACTTGTGTTTTTATACTTGTCAAATGGGTGACTTTTGACCAAAACTCACACCCCTTCATGGCGGGGCTAACTTGACCATTTGGGACCTACATGAAGCCCAAAAATACAAATTTTAATTTTTCATTTCATAATTTTCCTTGGCCAACTTGGGAGGCCTTTTGGCATATAGGAATACCTCCTGATGCTACACAAAAAATCAACACTCCCTCTCAGTGAGAGAGGCATTCTTTGCAATAAATTTCCCTTTTGCTGAAATTTCTCCTTCCTTAAGAAAACTTCATGAGCTTGTCATGTTGATGCATGTCTATAAGATAACTCCATCCTAGAGTGGGCAATGTAACTCCTCATATGTACGTGAGTATCTAGGGCCTTTGTCCAAAGTCCTTTATGGCTTCTTAGGAAAATGTATCAATCTCTTATGGTCAAAGTCTTTTATAACCTAGTCAAGTCCTTTTGGCTTTTCAAGAGAGAATTTTCCTTTGGACCATTCACCTTTCTAGTCAAAGTCCTTTATGACCTAGCCAAGTCCTTCAAGCTTCAAAGGTGAATTACATCTATCTCCTTTGGTCAACCTAACCAAGTCCTTCTAGCCTCTCAGGAGAAGCTCCGTCCAATCCTATGATTTCCCCGGGTCATTCACCTCTTGGTCGACCTAGCCAACTCCTTTCGGCTTCAAAGGTGAATGTATCCATATAATTGTCCCTGTAATTTCCTTGGGCCATTCACCTTTCTGGTCAAAGTCCTTTATGACTTAGCCAAATCCTTTTGTTCTGGCTTCAAAGGTGGATATATTCATCACCCCAAATCATAGTCCTTTATGACCCTACCAAATTCCTTTATGGCTTCAAGAGATAGTATGCCCAATCTTGCAAAGACCTCATCATTTCCTTCCAATGAGGGGGACATTAAGCATCATACTAAGCTTGTCTTTGAAGTATGTCTACTCATATGTGGATATGTACTGGCCCACTGGAGCTCTACTACTCTTTGCATTATGTCTCAGATGAAGTCATCCGGCCATGTCCTTCTGCCTTCTTGAAGCCCCATTGCTTCATGACTTGTGATATTCCTACAAGGACTCACTTCACCTCCCGAGACGTATCTCAAACCATATCCAACTGTATAACACAAGTACCACATGCTTTGTTGTCATCCACTGTACATGCCTCAACTTAACCATAAACTAGTTCAGGGAGTTCACTGTAAAGCAAATATTTGGCCTAGTGTTAACCGTGTACATCACGAATCTAATCATCTACCTATACATCGTGGGATTCACCAAATCTGAATCTCCAATCCTAAGAAATAGTGTATTTGCCAGAATCATTCATTTCAATCTCTGACGCCAAACTCACTCTAACACAGAAGCAAGTCTTCTTCTAATTATCCTAGCTGCCCCATTTGTCACGAAAGCAAATCCTCCTACCATTGTTGTTCCCTCTATCACGCAAGCAAGTCCTTTTATTGTAGTTGTAAGCAAGTCCTTTTGTTGTAGTTGCTCCCTTTATCACATAAGCAAGTCCTTTTGCTATGGTCTCCTCTAGGAAGACACACTACTCCTAGAGACCTTTTGTCTCTGAGCATCTAATCTGACAATCTTAATCCCATGGCATCTTCTTGGAAGGTTGCTCCCTTCACTTCCCTGACTGTCGACTCCCTTGGAACCGGAAGTTCTTCCTATTGTCGAACATGATATTAGATGTCAATCTATACAATTTCTTCCTTTCGAACACCAAATACTCTTAAGAATTTGACCATCTGTGGTAGGAGCAAAAATCTTCTCGTAGTTCACTCCCTCTTACTTGGAGAACCCTCTTGTCACAACCTTTCCTTGTACTTCTTGATGCTGCCACCTATATAATGGCAGTGTTCGCAATGGACTTGTTTTTCCGTAAACTCATTCAAGAAGTCATGGGAAAAGAATATTCATAATGGAAGAAAGAAAGAAATATCAAGGACACACAAAAAATGAAAAGAAAAAAGTCTAACTAAATAAAAAATAATAATCAGGCGAGAGAAAAATACTTATCTTTTAATTTAAGAACCGGTTGAGAATTGAAGGGAATTGTCAATTCTTTGACAAATCCAAAGGAAAATATCTTTTGACTTCTTATGAGTGGTTACTCATCATCATCATTATTAACGTTGGTTGTTGATGCATGCTGCTTTTCATTCCTGTTTCTTTCAGGACAATTGGATGCATAGTGTCCAAAATTTTGACAAGTGAAACACTTCACCTTTGACATGTCCTTCTTGTTTTGATCTTGAATAGGAGCAAGTCTTCTACCTGAATTCTTCTTAAATTTTCCGAAGTCCTTTTTGTAAAATTTTCCAAGGTTCCTTCTTCCTTTTCATTTTCTAGTATGAGCAGCAGGAGCTTGTGTTTCTTCATTCTATGGAGTTTGTGAGTTATTTCTGGACAAAAATCTTGATTCTTCTTGAACACAATCACTCCATAGATCAAATGTGGGTAGTTTTGATCATGCAAAATTCCTTGAATAAATGGCTCCCATGAGGGAGGAAGTCCATTGAGAGTGATTGAAACAAGCTCTGGATCTTCAATGGTGTCTCCAATGGCTACAAGCTCATCTCTGATCTATGAAATTTTCATAAGATTCGAAACAACATAATTTGATCTAGTCATTGTGATATTATAGAGACAATTTTTCAAGGCTAACTTCCTGTTGGTAGTGCTGCTTGCATACAATTTCAACATTGCATCATATATTGCCTTGGCAGTGTTTAATCCAACAACATAAGGAATCAAGTGATCTTTTATGGAATCTGCCAAGATTCTCTAGGCCTTAAGCTTCATTCTTTTTATATTTGGCTTTCTCTTCAGCTCTCTCTGACTCTGGAATGACTTTCTCCACATGATCCTGAAGTTAGTCCTTTTCCAAAATAAGGAGTATCCTGGTATTCCAAGATCTGAAATTGATGGCACCATCCAACATGTCTTCAACTCTAAGACTTGGTGTCATTTTATGCAAGAGACCCAAAAGCCAATTAAGCTGCTTGAACATTTGTCTTGAAGGCTTAATTCAATGGCTGCTCTTTCAACAAAGCTCTGATACCACGTTGAATTTCCCACAAGAATGAATAGTAGAAACTGATTTTCTGATCTGATAATTACTTCCTAATGATTTCCAATCAATTTATCTTATGCCACTTATATCATTGAGCAATTATACATAGAAAATCTCAACAGTAATGCAATGAAAACAGTAGGATCATAAAGAGAGCCAAACACAATAAAGACAACAAATACCCTCGGAAAACCCAACCATGGGAAAAACCCAACAACTTTTCTTCTAGGAGAAATTTGTTCTTCGATAATATTTACAATTCCGAGAGTATTCTAAAAAATTGTGCCACAAATCCAAGTCCAAGATACCAGTCAAACCTAGTCAAATACCAGCTAATTAATGTTGGTCAAACCTCCAAAGACCAGAGAATTCAACTTTGGTCAATGATCAAAAATTCAGCCTAAGGTCAAGCTCATTCCTGCAGTCAAAGGGCATGCAGCCAACTTTGGTCAAATGTGGTTGACTATTCTTTAATTCTGCAATCAAAGTCTGAATTCTCTGCAGTCAAATGTGGACAAAATCTTGATCAAAAACAAGAAGTCAAACTCAGTCAAATGCAGTCTTCTATGCTTCGGTCAAACTTCAGATTTCCTCCCCTTGACTTCGCATATTTGGATCAGAAATAGAAGAGATATGTGATGCTCCAAATTGGTTCAAATGATGAGGTCAACTTGTGTTTTTATACTTGTCAAATGGGTGAATTTTGACCAAAAGTCATACCCCTTCATGGTGGGGCTGACTTGACCATTTGGGATCTACATGAAGCCCAAAAATACAAATTTTAATTTTGCTTTCATAATTTTCCTTGCCCAACTTGGGAGACCTTTTGGTATGCAGGAATACCTCTCGACATTACATAAAAACCAACAAGAGCAAATGTTCATTTTCAATCATCATGCCTCATTGGCAATTTATAGGATGCATTCAAATTTGAAATTCTTGAAACTTGCAGAAACAAGTTATGCCACATATTTCATCTTGATTAAGATATGCTTGAGGTGCATGTGGGTCTAAAAGCCCTTGTTGCCGCTAAGTGGAATACATGAGCTGAATCTATATAAGCTCAGAGGAAGACTTTAAGAGCAATGTTTCTTAGTGGGGAATAGTGGCCTGAATGTAGATATGCCTCATTGGCAATTTATAGGATGCATTCAAATTTGAAATTCTTGAAACTTGCAGAAACAAGTTATGCCACATATTTCATCTTGATTAAGATATGCTTGAGGTGCATGTGGGTCTAAAAGCCCTTGTTGCCGCTAAGTGGAATACATGAGCTGAATCTATATAAGCTCAGAGGAAGACTTTAAGAGCAATGTTTCTTAGTGGGGAATAGTGGCCTGAATGTAGATATGTCATCTTGTTTACATCTTCAATTTTGGAGAGATCAAGAATGCAAATGCAGAGTCTGATTCCCCTACTCTTGGAAAAATATATAAATTTATTGACAATATGGTGGGCACGGTAAAGCACACCATTCGTTAGAGAGACCCCTCTTTGAGTTTTCAAAGAAATCCATACGCTGATAGAGACGAAATGGAACAAACTGAATACTGCTTCACTTGGTTGCAAATGTCCTCAATCCAAAATAGTGTATGGAAAGACCAAACAAAATTCTACCCATTGATGAGGAGGTGAAACAAGGGTTTCTCAATACCAGAGGCAAGATGTATATCCCTGAAGAAGTAATTGTGCTTCAGGAGCAATTTATTAATCTTGGTACACTCAATCATAGTTTTAAAAACCAGAACCCGTGACCGATCCACCTAATAAACCGGGTTTCAAACCAGAATCGGTCAAACCAAGACCAGTTAGATCCCAATGAACCGATTTCAAAAAAACACATGAAATAATTAACTTTTAAAGAAAAAAAATGTTTTAAGATTTAAAACCATGATTCCAAACCAATAGACACAAAATATGCGAAGTTTGCTCATATATATTCCACGTAAAGGTGAAAATATCAAAATCGAACCAAAATGCAATACATATCAGCAACAAAATATATAATCAATGAGGCTCTAAATGGCCTCTAGACTGCAAAAACAAAGCCTACAAGTTATGGAGCCACTGGCATACTACAAGTCTACATATATGATATTAGTAATCAACATTATCACTTGAAACTTTGAAAGTTGAAACTTCCCATCATGATCAAACTTAGGTGGTTGAGTCTCAACTCCCAAATTTTGCAACTGCTTGAGCCACAAACTTCACTGCTGGTTCAATGACTTGAGTCTCAAACTTCTGAAGGTATTCTTCCCTAATATGCCCTATTACTTCATTTGGTGCTCCACATAGCTTTACATGGCCTCCTATCCCAACGAAGTTTTGCTTGAACTTGTTAATACCCCCTCCTTCAATGGATTTTTGGTAATATTTGCAAATCATTTTGCCATCAATCATATCACAATGAGTCCATGCAATATCCTTGGCTTTTGGAGGCATGGTGGCTGCTGCTTAGCTCAAACTCTTTGTTGCTCCACTACTCCAGCAAAAATTCAACACTCTCCAAGCTCCCAATGAAACTCACAAAAACTCCAAATGAGATTTGTGAGGCAAATGAGGGGGTGAGCTCCTTTTAAAGGCTTGGAGAGGGTGTTTTTGGACAGAAACAACCCTTACTTTCCCTCCAACACACCCGAGGAAGCTTCCAAAAAGAGTTTGTGTGGGTCTGTCACTGTTCATCGCGGCCTTGGCAATGAACCAGTCGATTTATGACAGAACCGGCCGGTTTGACCATAAACCGGTCGGTTCCGTCATAAACTAGACGGTTTTACCGATTTTTGTGATTTTTTGGCAAAGTCAGCCCTTAAACCAGGTTTCTTGCCCCATTCGACCCAGTTGCCTAATGAACTGGTGGGTTTGACCGATTTCCAGTTCATGTCGGCCAGTTTTTAAAACTATGCACTAAATACCCACACTTCCACTCTTGATACAAAGCATTATGCACAAAATAATCCCATTGGATGGTGGAGAAGGTATGTGGGCCAAGCCAAAGAATTCCACAAGCTTGCCTCAAAAG
Source organism: Pinus taeda (assembly GCA_000404065.3). Classification (NCBI taxonomy): domain Eukaryota; kingdom Viridiplantae; phylum Streptophyta; class Pinopsida; order Pinales; family Pinaceae; genus Pinus; species Pinus taeda. Next base: position 75,771 of record APFE030488144.1, read on the forward strand.
TGTTATCTCAGGTTGTCACTTCCTTAACAGCTGGAAGCAACTGGTCCACTTATAGTTTCATCTACTTTGTTAAGAGGAACAGAATGACCTCTAAGACAGTAGAGAAATGTGTTAATGACAATACTAATCTTCACCTCATTTGATGAAGCAGCCTGAGTTTTAGAGGGACACATAACATGGTGTGATGTGAATATCAAAAATGTTGCTTAGATTGATCATTGATGATGATAATGTTGATTCTTCACAAACTGCAAGTTTGGTCGACATTCCCTTAGAGGACATTGACATCCTGCTGAACATTAATGATGTTGATGACGCCCGTAGAGAGACTGAGGTTTGTTTTGATGACCTTAAAGTCAGAGATCATACTCTATGACCAACTTCAGATTTTATGTTGTATTTTGGCCCTAGTGCATTTTTTAACCATGTAATTCTTTAGGCATTTTGCCAACTTTTTTATTAGGACATATGTACTATGTGTTACAACAAAATCTAGCACCCCCATATCATGTAAAGTCCCAAGCATCAAGGGGATATTCATGTGCAACTCAAGAAGGCTACCCACCATCACCACAGTAGCTCTTCCTCACATTGGGTTGGCTTTTCTCTAACTCAGGGGGGACTTACCTAAAAGGTGGGATTGCCAAGGCTATAGAGTGGAGATCTAAGTGATTTAGCGAAGAGTAAGCCTAAGAAAAACAAATGGATGTAGTATATGTGCAATAATGAGGGGTGTGAGAAGGAAAGATTAAGGTAGATGTTGATGTTTGGAGCTTGAAGCCTCGGACAAGTACTTTTGCACATGTTTAGTGTCAAACATGTGAAAAAACATCCAAAGTCTTTTTAGCTTCATAATTCACTTTATTAAAGTTAATTATTAAAATGAAGAGTCCTTTAATTTGATGGAGTTGATTAAAGTCGAATATAGTGTAATTTTACACTAGCATCATGGATTGGGATTTAATATCAACCACTAATCTCAATGACAGATTAGATTTATGGAGACTTAGTCATCAACTCAAAATTATAAAAGGACAGACAAGGTAGAAGGAAGAGACACAGAAGTCATTGTGACAGTTACGTAGTTGCACAGAGAGAGAATGAGTTCACTCAGTGTGCAAGGCAAGGAGAGAAGGAAAGTAACAGCAAAAAGTGACCTCAGCCAATTAGTGGACACCGTAGGCACCATCAAGAGGAGGTCATGTGATTGGATGCAGCAACAGGAGATTTGATTCAGCCAGTGATTCAACCAGTAGATCAGCCGTATGATTTTCTAGAGAAGGCCATATAGTAGCCAGGTTTTGTTCTGGGTTAATCTTTCTTAGTGGCTAAATTTTACCAGTGTTGGAAGCCCTTGTATGTTTGGAATAATATTAATGAAAGACTAATTTTTAAGGGTAGAAAATTTGTTGTGTATTTGGAAAATTATTTAATTGCTTCCACTATTTATTCTCTAGTTAAATTTCCAGCCAGTGTAATTACTCTATTATCTGAAATTTCTATTTATTATAAATTTCAGTAAGTAATTTTGCTTAAGAATCATAAGTAATCTACCTAGGGTTGGAAAATAGATTTTAACATGGTATTAGAGCCTGATATCCGAGAGAAATCAATTTCCAAGTAGTTACAACAGCAAATGAAGGTTACTGTAGTGAATCTGAAGGTTACAGTAGCAGGTCATAAGGCTACAACTGTAGATATGGGTTTACAGCAAAAATATCCTCCATATTTGAGTTTCCAACAGACAAATCTAGTGCATGCTTGGGTATACAAGAAGTAGAACTTGCAGATCTGAGTTTCGAGCAAACCAATACAATGGGTTTACAGCAAAAATATCCTCCATATTTGAGTTTCCAACAGACAAATCTAGTGCACGCATGGGTATACAACAAGTAGAACTTGCAGCTATGAGTTTCGAGCAAACAAATCTAATGCAGATCTAGGTATACAGCAAGCAGATCTTGCAGATCTGAGTGATCAACAGACAGATCTAGTGCAAATATGGGATTACAGCAAGCAAATATTGTAGATTTGAGTGACCAATAGACAGATCTAGTGTAGATTTGGGTTTACAGCAGACAAATCTTGCAGATCTAAGTGACTAACAGAAAGATCTAGTGCAGATCTGGGTATACAACAAGCAGACCTACTAGATATGGGGATCAACGATTATTTTTTACTAGGTGCTTGAAGGACTAAGCACTTTTGCAGGGCAATTTTGTTTAGATCTGGGTATATAGCAGCAATATGTCTTTAGATTTGATGACAAATTAGATGGAGCCTCAAATTTCCTATCATGGAAAGCTAGGGTTACATTGCTATTGGAGCAAAATGATCTCTGGCACATTATTTTGAATGTAATTCTGACACTACCAAATCCTCAACAATTGGCAGGTCATAAGAAGAAATAGGTCAGAGCCAAGAGGGTGACCTTGGATACAATGAAGGATCATTTGATCCCTCAACTATCTAAAGATAAAAACAACAAAGGAGATGTTTGAGGCACTGGTAAGTCTGACCAAACCCTTAGTAAAAGGGAAGTTTATGTCCTTCAGAGATGAATTTGGATTGGTGCAGAATACCTCTCCTTGCTAAGAGGCAGTGTTGATATTTGTAGCTCAGACAAGTACTTCTGCATAGGTTTATCATCAAACGTGCCAAAAGTTGTCCAAAATCCTTTTACCATTGTATATCACTTTATTAAAGTTAATTATTAAAGTGAAGAGATTTTAAATTTTATGGAGTTTATTAAAGTCTAATAAAGAGTAATTTTACACTAATGATGTAGATGTTATCTCCATCATCATTTAGGATTTAATCTCAAGCGTTGATCTCAATAAGAGATTAGTTTCGTAGAGACTTAGTCATCAACTCAAAATTATAAAAGGAAGGGCAAGGTAGAAGAGAGAGACACAAAGAAGTCATTATGATAGTTACCCAATTAAAAAGAGAGACAATGAGTTCGTTCACTCAGTGTGCAACGCAAGGAGAGAAGGAAGTAGCAGTGAGAGAATTGACCTCAACAAATTAGTGGAGGTCGTATGCACTAGTAGGAGGAGGCTATATAATTGGACATAGCAGCAACAATAGGGGATTTGATTCAGCTACCAATTCGACCAATAGATCAGTCGTACAATTTTTTGGAGGACAATGTATAGATTGGGTCATACAACAACCAAGTTTTGATGTGGGTTAATCTTTCTCAGTGGTTCAAGTCTCGTAGGTTGACATGTTTATGCTCTAGAATAGAGTAACTTTGTTGCGCTCTTAAGTGAATCTACTCTAAGGGCTGGCCTAGTACCATCAACCTCTCTCCTGCCTTCGAGTTGAGCAGGAGGTTGAATTTCTTCCCCGAGAAGTACCCAATGCCCAAATATTTCCTCCAAGAAAAGAACAAAGAGGCAAGTGCACGAAAATGTAAGGTACTAGGAGCCACTAGGCATCCCACAACTCAACCTTACCTTACTAATTTATATTGTCAGAAATTGTCCTTGGAAATCTAGGTCTACTACTCAAAACATTGGTACGACGATGATGCCAAATCTTTGCTAGCAACAATTAGGTTTATTACCTGTAAGCTAGATAAAACAACCCAGTAATAAGAGGGATTAAATCCTCACATTATATTATCCAATGAATCACAGCTCATTACAAGGCCTTCACATCAACAATACATGGGTTTCCTACAGTAGAAATCAACATATCAAAACATAACAATCGTAAAGCCTTGTTACTTGCTAGATGCACCTAGCAAATAAAGGAAGAGGACCATCAAAGTTGGACAAGGCATCGGTCAAAATTTCAAGTTCAAAAATCTTGCAGGGCAATTTTGCCTCTTCTTCTTCCTTCTCCTCTCCTCTTCTCTCTTCTTTCTCTATGCAATTTTCGTACCCCATGGGGGAAGTGTAAAAAATGTCACTAGCACGATGAACTTATGTAAAAGGCTTAGCCCCCTGGGACTTGGTTACTAAGGAAGTTGCTCTAGAGTGTCTTTTTTCACTTAATTAATTATTTTTTCTTTTTAGCGATAAATAGTTATTGAGTTTTTCGACTCACATCCTCCAAAGTTGGAGTGTGTCTTAATAACTAGACATTGAGGGTGTTTTCTGAATCTAGGGTCAATGTATACTACCATGCTAGGCATTACCTTCAGTCTCGCTGAATTGCATTAGGTTTTTATAGGATTTTTAAATAATTAAAAATTTCCTGCATAATGGAATTTTTTAAATAAAATTTATGTAACAAATAAAAAAGTGGTACTAGGAAGTTTTGTATGGCATGTAAGTACTCGTGTTTCATCCTTAGAGTACCGACATTACCTCAGTACCCCATTTTGGGTGAAAATAACAGAATTTTCCTCATGAAAATCATTTATTTACTCAAAAAGGTGAGCCAAAGACAAAAAATTAGGTTATTAAATAAGAAAGAACATGTTGGAAACATGTCTCTGAGATTCACGGTCAATTGATGGTGATTTAGCTCATGACTTTAGGTCGTGTTAAGAGGTTGAGTTGGGAGCTCAAGTTAGAGGCCAAGTTAAGAGCCGAGTTTGTTGCTAGTGAGGTCGAGTTCTCTCATGTGTTGGAAGTCGAGTTGAAGGATAAGGGAAGGCCAAGTTAGGCCACAAGTTAACGTTGAGAAATCCTTTAGAGCATAATCGTTGGGCCTTTTGTTATGTTGATTTCTCTTTCTTTGACATTTTCTTGTGAAGTTTCTTAATAGTTCTTCTTTCCAAATTATTATGTTTAAACAAAAATGCCAAACAATGAAGATCACAAACACAAGATGTAGGCACTCAGCCAGGGAAAAACCCCTCTTTTAGGGGAAAACCCAGAAATTCTTCTTCTCTTCTTTAGAATCAAATCAAATGACACAACCTTGACCTTTGACCAAGAAAAAAGCTTCACCTCCATCCATCAAGCCAGCCCTTAAGAATTTTCCTTCAAGACAATGCAGAATCAAATATGCCTTTGGTCTATCAAACCATCCATCAAACTAATTAATTAGGGCTTCATTCCTTCTGCAATTTGGCTTGCAATCATAATCTTGTACCTTCGTCCTGTGGTGCTTCAATCCTTTCACATGTGTGACAGAAAGACAAACATTAGGCTTCCTCCTTCGTTGGGCTTTCCTTCACTTCTTGCTATGAGATAGGCTCTTATTTATGATATTCGCACTTCATCCTTTCTTCTAGAGTTGCAGATCCAAGTGATGCCAAATAGGTCAAGTATCACTTCAATTTATAGTGGTTGCAGTTCCATTAATGAGGCCAACTTGATCTGCTTGAGGATTTACCTCACTAATAACATGAAAATAATAATTATTTTCTTGACTTAAGAAGCCCAATAAGGGTCTATGTTAAAATTGGCAACTAGGGCCAAACTCCACAAGGGTCATCTTATTTATGACAACGAATATTTTTCTTGGATTCCTCTCTCCGAGAGGTGTAGGATTGATCAAGAAATCATCTGATTCTGACATGTACAAATGAAGTTACGAATTTATTTTGATTATGGACAAATTGTCAAGGTCGGCCAGCAAACTTATGTAGACTCAAAAGCCCAACAGTCACGTCTATTCATCCTCAACGTTTGCTATAAATACATGATGCCTTAGCCTCATTTGGATACACTCATCTTCACACTTCTCTCTCTCTCTCTCCTCATTGTTTGGGGGCAGATTTTTGGGCCTCTCTCTCTCCACATCCGAAATTTCAGGAGTGAAATTTCAGGAGGTCGAAATTGCAGGAGAGCGAAATTTCAAGAGACCGAATTTTTGGACAGTTTGACTATGCGTTGGCCGGCATCGTTGACATGTTTGATTGTGTTTTTGGGTGAGATATTTTTGTTTGGGCAGGCTGCATTTCTGAGCACAAAAATAGAGGTCAAACATTGACTTTGACCAGCATTGACTGTAGCTAGGGCTGACCGCAGGGCTGGTTGTTTAACCAGGTTTGACTAGACTGTTTTCAGGGCTGATTCATCTTGTTGTTTGGAGGCCAAAGTTGACTGAAGTTGACCAAATTGTTGAGGGTCAAATCCGCCCTGTTGACCAGTGTTGACTTTTCTGGTTAGGGCTCTTTTACTGCTGTTACAAAATGTCAGATTTGTAAATTGTACTCTCTCTGTTAAACTATTGAAGACTATAAGAAGATTTGATCAAGGGTTTCCCCACATTGGGGTTTGTCCCTGGCTGGTGCCACATCTTGTGTCCTCTTGTCTTGGCTTGTCTTCTAGTGTTTATATTTATGTTCTATCTGCATTTTAATATCACGTTGATGTGATTGCTAATCTAAATATTGATACTAGGCTATTAAAGAAATTGAAGTAAAATTACTCTAAAGTATAGAACATATCATTTTGCCTAAAATTAACAGTATATTACATCATAACTTTGACTTTGACTCAAGACATAAACCCTAGAGCACTCAATGGATATTTTGGCCTAGAAATAAAATAAACAAAGCATGAAACCCATGCTTAAATAATTTTTCCTTTACAATTAACTTTTTCTTTCTTTCCCTTGACAAATACATTACATTATGACTCAAGTACAAATATGAAGACTGATACTAGTTGCATTCTTCAACACTCCCTCTTAACTAGGGAGGTATTCATAATTGTTCAACCGGTACAAGGTTGACCTCAATTTGAAATGTTCCAAGAAAAATACAACAACATACGTAATGTTAGGGATACTCTAACTACCAAGGTATCCAATACACCAAAGATCCAAGTGTCATGACACTATTATCATACACTCATGCAAGGATCTAAGATACTAATAGGGACTAAGGTGTCATCTAAGCATTTTCCACTATAGGTACCATCAGGGTACAACCCTGGTATCCATCCATCCAAAGGATACCATATGGGCCTCCATGCCTTGACACCAACCCTCACAGGGATCCAGGTATCAACACTAATCCGGAGCTCCAACCGATACCCTCCCTCTGGGATCTAGACATCAATTGAGATCTCAATACTAACCAGGCCACAATGTCCTCCCAAGTACCATCACACAGGCAATTTTATGGTACTCCATCTCTCCCTCTCAATCAAATTGATAAACCAACTTTTCAGGAAGATATCAACACATCCACCAATCTAAGCATGCTCCTAAAACTAGCTTCTTGTGGGGAAGAGATTTCATCAACACAACAACTACTAGTTCATCTGTTGGTACATACTGTAGCTTCACGACCCCATGTTGAACCAAACTTTCGATGTATATGTTCTTGTATGCTAGCACGAAACTCCGGGATCTTCAACTGTTGTGATGTTGCTCAGGTCACCACAATATCCAAACACATATCGACGGAAGCTTCCTTCTTCAATTTCTGCAGCAGCACTAAACACAGCCTCAACATTTTCAACATATCCAAGTCTTGTTTACAACTTCATCAGTCACAAATAATCATTTATAGTGCTTTAGCCATTCTCTGATCTCATGTTCTTTTGGCATTCTCTGATCTCATTCTTTCTTTAAGGACTTTACTATAGCTATCACAATATGCCCTCCCTCTCAATTGGGGAGATATCTTCGCCTTAACTAGGGGATAAGTCCAACAGACCTCTTTCTTCCAGCCACAGGATTTTGTATTCGTATCATCATATCATCGGAGACCTTCAACTTTCTGGAACATCATTCCTTTTATCCTTATTTGGCAACAAGGTCATCATCAATGTATACTTTAATGTCATCAGCTCCCTCTTTCCATCATGCTCAACATCATCACCAAATCATCAACAAGTATGAGGTAGGAAAACATCTTCCATATCTTATATACCTGTTAATCTTATCAACAAGTACAACCAAGCACAAATATACAAGAGCATGAAGTTAACCTTAATATAGGGCTAGCATCAATGGGAGCATCTAGGGTTAGAATAAGTAAACAAACATTAGATATCGGAAACCTAAACCTGGTTAGGTTTACAATCAACAAGGATTACACCTTTTATGCACTAGACTCTTACAATCATTTTGCTAGTGTTTTTGTCACAAACCCTAGATTCTGTCATTAAGACTAAAACCTTAGATATCAACAACTAAATCAAGTTAGTATTCCAATCATAGCATAAGCATTTAGGTTTTCATTATCATGCTCTAGAATCTTATATCAAACTCTACTAGAGTTTTGTCATAAACCCTAGAAATAATCATCAACTTTAATATTAAACATACAACTACTAGACCAAGTTAGGGTTTCAATCATACGGAAGCATATACACCTAGGGTTTCATTCCTAGGATCTTTCATTAACTATTACAAGGGTTTTGTCATAGACCCTAATTCATCAAACCCTAAAAATATGGGGATCTATCCTATAAACTAAACATCAACAACAACCCCTAAAAGGCTAGGGCATCATCTTAACTTCAACAAACCCTAAACAACAAAAAGGCTAGGGTTTCATGCATCAAGAGATTAGGATTTCATTATATTTTCTAGACTTTATCAACAAAACCTAAGTAGGTTAGGGTTATATAGTGAACCCTAAAGATTAGGCTTTTAACAAGGTGAACAAAAGATAGAGAGTATGACAAGGGTTGATTTAATTCAAAGATTAATCACCTTGAACAAGAATCTTGATGATTCAAAACCCTAGACATAAGAGATTTAGAATACAAAGCAAATTTCCAAATGTTCGTACCTTTTAATATGAAGAAGACTAGCTACAAATCATGTGGTCTTAAACATACCTTGAGTTGCTCTTTTTACAAACCTTGTAAGGTTTCCTTATTGAAGAGCTCCCTCTAAATCTAGTCACAATCTTTCCTTTTAGAATATGCCTGCAATATTCATTGACAAGCAGAAGCAAAATATACAAGTACAATAGCGTAATGATTATCTAGGGTTTCCATTATCTTTTAGAGAATGAATTCCTAGGGATTTGAATTACAAAATCTAGACATCATTCAATTTCATTCTTGCTAGGGATTTCCATATTTCTTAAACTACTTACGAACCCTAGACATTATGAGATAGGGTTTCTAAGAGGGAATAAGCAAATGAGGTTTTCATATGTCCTATCTAGGGTTTTACAATCCCTATATATAATGAGAACTTACAAACCCTAGGATCACAGAAGCAACTAAACCTTAAAATATTATATTTTAACAAATGAACATGCTATACATACCTCAAGATTACATACCTTAGACTTCTTATGATTTGAAGATTAATGTTCCATTGGGCTGCTTGTTCTTCTTGCAAGTTGAAGACATATTGTTAGATGACTAAAACATAAAGAGGAATAACAATACTTGAATTTGATAAGGATTACAAGCTGGTCTGCTTTCTCTTGATTGTAGTAGAGGCTTCGAAGAATGAGCTGCTACAGCTCTTCAAATACACTGCTTCCTTTAGAGATAATATGCTTGCTCAATGATAGAACTTTCTTCAATAGGGCTAGACACCTATTCCTCAAGGAATGTAGACATTGATCCTTTTCAACGTTTCACAAATTGCAAGATTGATGGATTGCTCTTCTAGATAGGACTTCTTCAAACACAGGCATATGTCCTGTGATCCTACTTCAAAAGTTGGCTTCCTTTATCACTGTTGTGGCTTGGCCTTTCCAATATATATTTGCACAGAACTGTGTCCTTCTACCATAGGAGGCTCGATTCCTTTTTCAGGTGACTATAAATTAGTAACAAGCCTTCCAAAAAGAAGTCCTAAATACCTCAAATAGTTCGGTCTTAGGTCTTTTTGACAAGTGTTCCTTTTCACTTTCTGTGAGGGCTAACTTTAGTCCATAAAAATGCTCTGAGATGTATTTTGGTCACCCACAAGTATGCACAGACCTCTGAAATTTCGGATCTCTAAGATAACACAGAGAATTCAGATCCTTTTGAAGTGATTTCAGACCTTGTCACCTATGCACAGAACTTCACTCTTTCTTCCAAAAGGCTTGGCTTGTATAGGCTATTTTCTTAGCCTATCGGATTTCCAGAATGGTGTCACCAGTGCTTATTTAGATGCTTTGTTCCTTTAGCTCAGGCCTGCATCCTAGTCACAGAGACATGCCCAGAATGCCTTATTCTAAACTCAAAGTTTCTTATAGGAGTTCGGTCATAGGGAACTAGCTTCTCTTCCTTGACTTGAAGCCCTTGAGACCTTCTAATTGCCCTTAAGGCAATGCCCATAGCTTTGATACCATGTTGAGAAATCTTTTAGGGCAGCATAGTCAGGGTTTTTGCCATGTTGATTTCTCTTTCTTTGACATTTTCTTGTGAAGTTTCTTAGTAGTTCTTCTTTCCAATTATTAAGTGCCTATCATCAAGACAAATGCTAAACAATGAAGATCACAAACACAAAAGAGAACACAAGATGTAGGCTCTCAGCCAGCGCAAAACCCCTCTTCTAGGGGAAAACCCAAAAATTGTTCTTCTCTTCTTTAGAATCAAATCAAATGAGACAACCTTGACCTTTGACCAAGACGAAAGCTTTACCTACATCCATCAAGCCAGCCCTCAAGAATTTTCCTTCAAGACAATGTAGAATCAAATATGAATTTGGACTATCAAACCATCCATCAAACTAATCGATTAGGGCTTCAGTCCTTCTGCGATTCGGCCTGCAATCATAATCTTGTATCTTCGTCCTGCAGTGCTTCAATCCTTTCACAAGTGTGACAGAAAGACAAACACTAGGCTTCCTCCTTCACTGGGCTTTCCTTCACTTCTTGCTATGAGATAAGCTCTTATTTATGATATTCGCACTTCATCCTTTCTTCTAGAGTTGCAGATCCAAGTGATGCCAAATAGGCTAAGTATTACTTCAATTTATAATGGTTTTACTTCCATTAATGAGGTCGACTTGATGTGCTTGAGGATTTACATGACTAATAACATGAAAATAATAATTATTTTCTTGACTTAAGAAGCCCAATAAGGCTCTATTACATCATAACTTTGACTATGACTCAAGATATAAACCCTAGAGCACTCAATGGGTGCTTTTGACCTAGAAATAAAATAAACAAAGCATGAAACTCATGCTTAAATAATTTCTCTTTTACAATTAATTTTTCTTTCTTTATTTCTACTTGGCAAATACATTACATTATGACTCAAGTACAAATATGAAGATCGATACTAGTTACATTCTTCAACAGTTAAGTAGGGAGTTAACTGGAGAGTGGGGAGTTCTCCCCCTCTTCACTCCTCATTGAGCCTGTTGTCGCACAAAATGTCTAGGCACCGCAACAACGCTCAGATTGGGGGTTGTCACTCTGCTCCCCAATCTCTCCGTTTAAGTTGTCTCCCTATAGCAGGCTAAGGGGGGTAGACCCTATGGAAAAATGGCATGAAGAAGAACTAGATGGGAACCAACCAGTTCAAGAGACACAGCAAGGTGATGAAGTACTTGATTAAGGCTTAGCAAGACCTAGAATTTGATTAGATTTTAAATTATTAATACCAATGCCTTATGGAGTTAATGATCTTGCTAGGTAAAATGAAAGCCGAGTAATTGATTAGCTATTGCTGCTTAGAAAACAAAGATATGAAATCTGTTTATAAATTCACGATAAAATTCTTTAACAATTGCTTGAAAATATTTGTAAAATGTCTAACATGTAACGAGCATTTAATGATTCAAGCAATGATTAATTTCACTAGATGCACAATGTCTTAGCAATTAAATTTCAAGAGATACAAATACCTTAAATAACCATGAAATTTTAAAAGCTAACCAGTTTCAAAAAAAATTATGCTTAGTGACCAAAATCTAGGAAATTCACCACTTTCAAATAGTTAATCTTCAGATAAAAAATTTAAGCACATTTAACTATAGAGAAATGACGAACACTGATACCACAACAGTTTTTAACACAAAAAGACACCAAGAAGAAATTTTAAATTTGACAACTTAATTATTTCTTAGGTGAATTTCTCGATATGCCAAGCAACACTAAATATAACCCAAAATAAATCGAAAAAAGATTTAACAATTTTTTAAATTTTTTAATGGGCCAGAGGCCACATAAAAAAAATTTAAAACCTTTAAATATGAAATTTATTTCAATTTAATACTTTAGGATTTCTCAAAGTCACAAGTAATGTGAAGTCCCTTTTTGGATTTTAAATATTTTAGATGTTTTTAGGATTTTTAGGATTTTTAGTTTTTTTTTAGATCTTTTTTTTAATTTTTTAGAAAATTTTAATGTTTATTGAATGTAAATAAAAATTAAAAAAAAAAAAGATCAAAATCAAAAATCAAAAGGCAAAGTCAAATTATTAACAACAAAAAAAGTCGAAAAACAAAAGCCTAAACAAAACAATTCGAATTTCAAAAATAAAAAATAAAAAATAAAAAAAAGAAAACCAAAACTAAACTAAATCAAAACAAATTAAAATCATGAAATGAAAATATGTCTAACCCTAATCTAACCCTACGAATATACAAAGCTAAAGAAGAAAATCCAAATTTAAATCGAAATGTTTGCAAGTCCTAGAGGCAGCAGCTGAAGGTTAGACGAGCAGCGATGGAGAGGGAATGGCTCACAACGGCAGCAGAAGAATGCAAGGGAAAGTTGAGAAAAGGGAAAGACTGCAAGAGAGAGGTTTTTCGCAGGTTGAAGGATAGTGTGGAGGTCAAGAGTATGGACAGCAAGCAGCGAATGAAGAGCTATGCAGGCTAGGAGGAAATGCGTGAATCTATGGGCAGTGGATGGATGAAGTTGCATGGAGAGGGTTTGGGCAACAGCATGAAGTTTGAAGGGAAGTGATGGCAATGAAAGATGAGGGAGCGTGCAATCTTGAAACTATACGGACAACGTGGAGAGGTGGAGCTCAACGCGGACAGGGAACAACAGGTTCGTTTACAAGTTTGTGAAGTGGCAAAGGATGGCACGTAGATCTAGAGGGGTTGGCCTAAAGGAAACGTGCAACGAAGGCTGCATGAGGGGGATGAGCTAATGCCGCAGGGTTTATTGCAGGTGAGGGAGCAGCGTGGAAGAGTTTCGGTTGGCGGGAGATGGTTGCGTGAAGGAGGGTTTGGTTATACGTTGCGGGTTTGAGGAGCGTATGGCAAGAGATGGGCAACAAAGATGATGAATAAAACTGAAGGCAACAAAACCATTTAAAAATGAATTCGAAAATGATTCTGCCTAAAAAACCCCAGGTAGCAAACAAAATGGGAAATCGTTGCCCCAATAAAACCTTGATATTTCTAGATTTAAATGTTATATTCTGCTTCAGGATTTATTAAAAAAAATTCCCCAGATTTAGAAGTGATTTTGAAACCCTTGTTCTGCAAAACAATGCCCTTGCAAAAACTGGTTTTAAGGCCAGATCTTACCCTCCAGGGCCTAGATTTGGCTTCAAAATCAAACTTCACCTTCAGATCCACAACCCGTTCCTAAAAACACAAACACCCAGAATCCTGATATACCAAAAAAAATGAAACCCCAGAAACCCTAAGTCAGAAAAATTTTAAAAAAATTACAAATCTATGCACAGGAGTAGCAGATCTACCAGATCTGGCAAGTGTGAGTCCAACTCCACTCCCGGATCTGATAATATGAGGCTCTTAAAACCCAGATTTATCAATTTAGCATAGAAAATTTTTTAAATTTTAAATTTAAATGGAGGTGCTTTGCCCAAAACCCTTCATGCATCAACAATGAAACTTCTTATGATAAGCCTGAGATTCAATCAAGTTGGGCTCTTCAAAAAATACTAATCGGGAGTTGGCTGGTGACAAACGCCCGATAATCTAAAAATCAAGAATTCCCTGCACAACTCGATTCAACCATTAACATAGAGCGAGAAAATGATAATAAAATTCAGATTTAATAGAGATACCTGCCATTATATTCAAAACTTAAATTACCATTCAAATCCCAGTGATCAAGCAAGATAGTTGTGCTTAAATCACTCTTCATAAAGCTATCATCAATGGCTAAAAGGAAATCTATGCATGAAAATAACACATCTTACAGCATTTCTATGAAGAGTAACACCAGCAGAAATTAACCCCAAAGTCTTCCTTTATTGCTCATAAAAAGAAAAGGATTACAAGAGAGTTTTCACTTAGCACACGACTCCAAGATCGAATGATATCAACTGACAAATGACCTCCTATTTAAAGATAAATCTCCCAACGGCCAATTCAAGTGATCCTTGTCAAAGTGATCTCGACAGTTGATGAGGATCAAAATTTCTTTTAATCTCATCCATCGAAATTTTAAATATTGAGGAAATTCAATTAAATGCATTTTAATAAATTCAAAAATTAAAATTTTGCATTAATTTCCTCAAAATTTTGACTTTGACTTAACCCCAGGGACCAAAGGCCTAAAATTTAGCAAAATAATCAATTTACTTTAGTCCCAGGGGCTTTTAAAATTTGAATTTTAAGGACCCATGAATTTTGCCTTTGGAAAATTTAAATTTTTCTAAGACCTATAATTAATTAAATTTCTGGCTTAGGATTTTAATTAATTTTGTCCAAAAAATTTAATTAATTAACCTATGAAGGGATAAATTATTTTTCCAACCCTCAAGACACTTTACATCATTGATTTCATATATTTTACATCACAAGGGGGAAAACCCATCTGAAACAGACCCTCACAGACCACCCATTTCTGCGACACAAATATAATCTAGCAAACTAAGCAATTTGTAACAAAATAACCTAACCAAATAGTTAGGACTATTCCTAAATCACTTTTACACAGACTCTATCTATAACACTAGGACTTGCCTAAGATTTTGGTGACAAAATTCATTCCGACTTTGGGGTAAGGCTGAAGGAAAACTCTGCCGACAATCCGAGAATGGATCGGTGAGACAAAAAACCTCCTGGAATGTAGATCGTTACCAGAAAAATAGGTTTACCTAGGCAATTACATACATGACAAGATCTATTGCGATTATTTACATCATATATATGCAAAATGGGTTTACATTATAACATGACAACCAAGCTGATGATGATAGTTGGACGACTCGAACATATCGATCAAGTGTTATCCCTTTTGTGAAAAAAGGGGGTGTACTTCTATGGGTCGTTAACACATAGTGGTCAACAGAGCCTACGGACCTCTTCTTGGAGACACACAAAGCTTCTTAGGGATATGCATGCCACTCTTGATGACTCGTCTTCCTTCGTGGGATTATCACTTGCCTTGGGATTCTCTCCTTCTTGGGATCCATGTTTTCTTCGTGGGATCCACATTTTCTTCTCTATACATAAAAGCGCTCTCCCAAAGTGCAAACTAGTGTTGGAAAGTGTAGAAGAGTTGGAACTCTTAGGGAAGCTTTGTTGTTGTTGTATTGCTCTATCATTTTTGAATAAAAAAGGATTTGGAGGCTACATGGTGTATTGATCTTTGTGTGGTGGCTTGAATCTCATGTGAGATATAATTTGTTTCCATAGCATTTGCCTTGAAATTATTTGTTATTGTAGGCCTTTATAGGGGCATTACTACCTGTTACCACACAATCTAACAGGGGTCCTAGGAGGGGTTCCTAAAGGGCAACTACTAGACCAAATGGCAACAATGGGACAAGGACCCACTGTCACCTCAGTCGATCCCCTACTCTTTACGAACTTTCACAGATGGGAGGAGTCCTGGTATGAGGGAAATCACTAGAATGATGTGATCAATGATTAAATATGATGTGATTTCCAAAGCCCATTCACAGGAGAGGTTCAAATAATAGGCTTGTTTGCTTCAAAAGCAAGTTAAAGGGCTCTTCTAGAAAGGCTAATTAGGGAATGCCAAGACCTAGGTAAAGATGGATCAATATGATGCCTATGCCTAGATCAAGACTTCCCAAGGAAAGGAGAATGATCTCTATTGTATTTTATGTAATATGAATTGTCATATAATGAATGGGACCACAAAGAGACCAAGGCCACCCAAACAAGGCCTAGGGTTTAGGGTTAACTTCAACCAAATGTCTAGGTCAAGTAAGGGTGAAAGAAGGGATCAATAATCAATGAACTTTTGTTGTGTTCTCAAGCACTCTATGCCCCTTCAAAGGTCGCTAACCAAGAAATACCTAAGCCAAAACAATTTTGGTGTTCCTCACAAACAGACCGTGGGAAAGGCTTCAAACTTGGAGGGTTAGAAGGAGAGACCCCTAGCGTAGTTCCTCACCAACTCACTTTATAGGAGGATGGCTCAAATGGATTTCAATGGATGCCCTAGCTAGGTCGTCTAAGGTTAGGGCTGAAATTGAAGAAAGAACCTAACAGGTTTTAGGAGTGATCAAGGGATTATGGATCGGTGCCTTGCTTTTTGGGAGAAATGGAGTCAAATGACTATGATTAAGGCAACTTCGATGCTTCAAGGAGACCTAGGGGAATCTTACTATCTTAATAGAAGATGGCAAATTAACACTCATAAGAATTTTATACTTCCAATACAATGTCAAGATGGAGTTTCAAGGACCTAATTATACAATTATTCCTCTAGGAACATTCACTCAATCTTTGTCAAATGCATCAGACATTTATTATGACATAAATAAGCATTATAAAGCACTTACAAGTCAAGAAAGAGTATATCCATCCATCCAACATGCAAATAAAAGCTCCAAGAAGTGTGAAATTAATCCAAACATCAAAATTCATTTAAAGCTCCAAAAACTCGTCCAAATTGCAAGTCTGAATTCTTTTTGAGACAAATCCAAATCCAAGTCCAAGTGATGATGAATGTTACAATGAGGCTCTATTGTATTTATATGTGCCTTTAAGGAATTCGAATGGCCTAATTTAGCCTAATGATGCCCCTTACAATAAAATAATGTGTGAGATAACAACACTTCGGTGACAAGCCCACCAAATAGCTCCAAAATATGAATGATAAGCCTCTCAAGAGGGCCGAAATGATAGAACAATAGCTAGATGGGCTGTTGGAAGCCCAAATCAAGTCCCTCATGTGCCAAAATGAATAGGAGGGCTCCAATGACAATGATAAAGGGGGTGGCCCCTCAATCTCCAAGCAAATAACCTTGGTGCTCCCAAGTTGTTGTGGGGGCACAAAGAATGGCCTCATGGGTCTCCAACTAAATCGAACAAGCATATGCTCCATCTATAAGGGTTGTAATAATGATTCAAGCCCTCCCTTGTCTCCCTAAGTGAGAAAAAACCCCATACGGACCTTGGATCAACTACCAAGTGTGTAGCCGGTTGGGAAAGGTTGTCCAAGTGCATCATCATCATCAAATAACTGGGACATGAGCAAGCAATGGGTGGTGTTGAAGGCTCCCATGGTGTGGCTATCTACTCTCTGCTAAGGTGGAGGCCCATGGCTCTCAACGCACACCCTACAAGTGCCATGAAGGCCCTTTGGAGGGCTTGGATCCTGTATAGGGAGGCCAAACCCGAAGATGAAAACTCACTTGCAATCCTGTATAAGATCCAATGCATCTCTTCACCTTCCAGTACAACAATTCATTAATGCAATTGAGCAAATGAGCTTACAAAACATGGAATTGAGTGGATGCTTCGTAGTGGCATGCCCTTCCATAATGGGCTTCAAAGTGTACAGGAGTCTCTAGCCTCAAGAGGGAGGTTAACCAAGGATCCTATTAGATGGTTTCAACCTCTAAAGGGATGACATGTCCATGGTACATCCGTTAGATGGCAAGTGTCATATGAAATAATGATGGAATGGAGTGGGGCAACAAGGAAGGCTCCAAACCACATGCCATGGTACAAGGGTAGCTATAATGAGGGAGACCCACACTTGGGTGTATAGATGTAGGAGAGGGCAATCGTGGTACATGAGTACCCTGGCCTTTGTTTTTTCCACCCTTCTTCATATGCCTTTTACCTTTCATTGATTTTTCTTTTATTTAAAGTGCTCAGGGCTCCAGGGAATGAGAGCATGATGTGAATGATATAGCAGTGTATACCCCCTTAAGGTTGGGCAAATCATCACCCACCAAGGGTTGGGACAATCATGGGTTCCTCAATGATGCAGGGGCTCACATAAGGGGCCCTAGTAACCAGGGTGATGGCCATAATAATAGGGGTAGAGCTCATGTTTAACTTTTGCCCATGTGCTAAAGTTTTATGTCCCATCCATCTTTTGCATTTTATGGTACATTTCCTGTTGTGAGCGCCGATTATGCTTTTAACTTTCCTTTTAGTTGCATCAACCTCTGGGGCATCGTTCCCGGCCCGACCCAAAGTATGGTCAAGGGGAGGGGGAGGCTAACTCCTTGTGGACCCAGTGGACAAATGTGGACCCGGATGGGAAATATGTGGAAAAGGGTTATAATGAGAGGGAAGTGATGTATGTGGTGTCAGGAAGCAAGACCATGCAACCAAAATCAAGGTTTCCCATGTAGTGTCACTCCTAAAGCTAGTAGCCAATAAAGGAGATCCCACGGGACTAGGATACAAGACTAACCACCAAGTTGGACAAGGGGACAAGAGTATAGACCAAGCCCATTCTTTCTATCGAATCCCCCCACTAATCCATGTCTAGATGTGTCCATGATAAGCAAGCAAAAATACCCAATCACACAATGAAATCCATACCTTCAGGGTTGGAAGGCCCACCTTCAAATATACGATCATAATAGATGGGTGATGACACATAATCAACAAGCTCAGGTGGCAGAGATGGTAGCACACCGATCTATCTAGGGGCTGCAAGGAGTTGTTGGGTACCGACTGAAGACAATCTTAGGAGAAAAATTTCTCCTATGGGTGTCACCTACTAGTGGTGGGTAACACTGCCCATAGGAGAAGATAAACAAACTCGATTGTTTGTTTGTTTTCTTGAATGTTTTGTATTTTGGAATTGAGTTTCACATGTGCTTCTAGTTTGATTGTCATGTTTATCCAATTTCCATATGCAAGACTTCACCTACTTTAACTAATCTCTTGGCAAGATCATAAGAAGTTGCAGGAGCCTCAAGTTTGAAGAGTTGGATTGACCTTGGGTGGAGTGTCTATCATTCTTCAACACAAGTGAAGCTATATTCCCACCAAACACCAAGTCTAGTCTCCAAGCGAATTAAAGATTTCACCCACTCCTCCCCTTCTCTTCTCACATACAAACTCCAAAAAATTATCAAAATTCTCGGTTCGCTTTTGTGATATTTTATTATTAAATCTAACATATTGAAGGCTAATCTTGATGCTCTCCTAACAGTAACAAAATCAGCCAAGAAAAGCTGATTAAAGTTGGCTTTTCTAGGTTGTTTTAGAGTAGAAATTTCCCTTTGTTTCCTTATAATTTTCACCTGGAATTTTGTAAATTTGTCTACTAACAATTGCAGGTGTTCCCAAAGTATTTTGGGGCATCTTTCACCATTTTTGCTTGCTAGCTTTTAGCAGGTCTGCGAAAATACAAGGAGAGGTGCTGTCCAATTTTGATCAAATTGGAGCATTCAAGCACTCGGAAAGAACCTATAACATTCCTTTGTGTAAAAATCAGATTATTATAACCATTATAACTTCGAAAACCACCAATTTCCCTTTATTCATAAGGGATATACATAACAATCATTGTAATCTTGAGGGAGCTAGAAGAGTCTCCTAGGCATCGCATTCCCCCCTACCAAACGAGGGGCCTCTTCTGTCTTTGACTCATTTTCATGGTGTGCTTTTACTCGTATAAAAATTAACCTCGCACTACAAAACACATTAGAGTAGATTTATTTCATTTTAGTAGATTAGACCTCTTTATGATTTAGATTAGATTTCCTTTTTTGCAAAAGTAACAAATCTTTACCCTCCAGGTCTTGTTATGCTCTTAGCCATTGCAAGCAAAGCTTGATCCTTGTGCATGATTCAGAGAGGGATTGTAATTGGTGGAGTAGTTTAACTAGAGAAAAACTCTTTTAACCATTTATTGTAAGTTTGGGAAAAGAAATTGTTGACTTGTCAAATTAAGGGAGTGTGAGCTAAGCTTCCTCCCGTTGGAACTCTAAGCAACTGTTGACTTGTGAAATTAGAGGAGTACTCATTGAAGCTAAGCTTCCTCATATTGGATCTCCAAGCAACCTTCTCAACCCCATTCGAAGGATAAAGGTGAAAGAGGAAACACACATTAGAGTAATTTTTCTTTTCTTGCAATTACACGGGTCACATACTTGCCTCTCCATTTGCACTTGCTTAACTAATAAATCCAAGTGAAATCAACTTAATAAAATTTATCGAGATAACTCTCTAAAACATTTCTATAGCATACTCCATTGGGTCACAATCACATTGCCCAGATTGATTTTCAAGCAACAAGCATTTACTTTTGGCACGAGTCTATCTCGTTATTTTATTTCTGTCATTTGATTATATGCTTGTCATTCATTTAATTATATGTTGTTGGTTAATGTACTCGTGTGATCTAATTAACTCCTAGAATAGTCTCTTGTTTACTATAGCTTAATTAGCATTAATTATTTTTAGGGACTACCCCTCTTGGTTTCACTAGTAGTTAGCCTAGACGAAGGAGTCGAGATTGAGTGACAACAACATGATTCAAGACTTGCCCCCAAGGTGACATTTAGTGGATAAAGATTTTTCCACTTAACCCAAAGGTGTGGATTAGGTGACAACATTTTTTGGCACTATTGCAAAGAAACAAATATTTTTAAACCCAAAATACGACTTCCATTTTCCTTTTATTTTCGCTTTGTTTTATGTATGAGTATTAGAGCTTGATTCGTATCCACCTGGCAACTCCACTATTTAACAATTCACGAAGGAATTCTACAAGAAGAAATTCAAGTGGTTTGATTAATCTCATTCCTAAACCTAAAAAGGTTTATCAAAGGAGATTGAACAAACTTTCTTCTCATAGACTCCTAGGAAACCTTGGAGACAAATCAATTTCTGACATCCATTTACTTTTAAATAATTGTCAATGGATGAACTTTATGCTCCTATTGGTTTGTCTAATGTTAATGGTTATCCACATGCTATATCTGGCAAAGCCTTGGAGAAGTTGCTTTCTATTCAGGGAAATAATGCAATAAGTGCTAAAACGCACATTAGGAATTTGAACCTCTATGTTATCAAATGGTGTAATAATCACAACTATGAGTATGTGAAGATGAAGTTGTTTGTCCTATCCTTAGAAGAAGATGCTTTAGATTGGTTCATGATAACAAATTATCAACTCTCAAATATATCATAGATGCTTTTAGTGATAGGTGGGGGGGAAGGAAAGAACATCAACACTTGTTAGCCTCCCTTAGTGGAATAAAGAAAAAGGAGAATGAGACTACGGAGGAATTCAATAAAAGATTCAATGATTTGATCAAGAGTTTTCCTGACAACATTAAGTGTAGAAATTCCACGAAATTATGATCAATTAATATGAACAATTTGAAAGACACTTTCTTTTCATATAAACATAGAATTTCTCTACAAAATTTGCTGCAGAATAGAAAAAAAATAATTGCACAACTCCACAAGAGAACAACAATTTTTTCGAGGGAACCCAACTGGGAAAACCCTCACTTGCTTGAGGATTTTAAAGAAGAATGAGCAATATATCTCTTACAAACAACTTGTTTCAATAGAGAATACAATCTGATCTCTTAGCCTTAGTCTAGGATTGAAACAACCTGCAAGATGTTGACCCTACTTCCCTAAATCTATGTGCACTAAAGGCTCGAATTCCTTGCACAAATCTAGCTCCTATTAAATAGGGAAATTCCCTATTTCTATGTGCACTTCCAAGGGATCTTCCTCCTTCAATTTGCACAAGAAAACCACTTGGCTTCTTTCTCTCACAAGCTCACACAAAATTATGATTACAAAGTGTGCTTTGTTCCTTCTTTTATAGCAATTTGAATGGCTAAGTTTAGTGAGCTTTCTAATTAAGGATTGATTTTGTTATCGATTGACTTAACTAAGTGAAAACTCACATGCAACTCATCTTGTCTCAAATCTAAGACTTGAAACTCAACCACTTGTCCTCTTCCTCAATCAACTCACACTAGAAGACAAGTAACTCATCATTCCACTTGAGCAAATTAGTTAACTGCACCATAGCTTGTCTTAATTTTTAGGGAATCTCCTAATTTTTAAGAAATTGTGCATGCCAAAGAAAAAACTCGAATTTGACTCCTTGAATGAAGGAACAAATCAAGGAATCAATTTCTCGCTACTATTTTCAACATTAACCCTCTAGATGCCTCTATTCCCATCTATTATATGGAAGCATTCAGTGGTGAGATGAGATATGAGTTGAGGCATAAGGAACCAGAGAATTTGAAGATTGCACAACCTATGGTTATAAAAATTGATAAGAACATGCAATATTCAAGAAAATCAAATCTCCTTGACTTCACAAGAGGGACTTCTTCAAAGTCACAAGAGTCTAAGAATAAAGCTGAAATCAAGGAAGTATCTAGTGACCCTATCAAAGAGTTGACTCAATTGATAAAGACTATGGAGGTCAACCATGCCAATCAAATGAATGCCATGCAAAACAGATTGATTGCCATGGCGAGGTCACAAGCAAATAGATTCCATCCTAGGCCAAATTGATAGGTGGCAAAAGAAAGGGCCTTCTCAAGATCAGAGACCACCTAATCCATTGGAAACTACAAATTTAGTGGAGCATCAAGCCCCTCCTTTTTGCAGACCTTGCAATGAGTTTCATGAAGAACCTACTTGTCCTATTTTTTGTCAGATTGTTGAAGAAGAAATTGTAGGAAGAAGTGAACAAATAAACATGTCTCCGTATGCCTCTATTCTCATCTATTATATGGAGGCTTTAAGTAGTGAGATGAGATATGAGTTGATGGATAAGGAACCAACGAATTTGAACATTGCACAAACTATGGTTGTCAAAATTGATAAGAACATGTAATCTTCAAGAAGATCAAATCCCCCTGGTTTCACAAGAGGGACTCCTTCAAAGTCACAAGAACCTTGTTGTCGCCCAAATTGTACAGGTAAATGCGACAACGACTCAGGGCAGGGGCTATCACTCTGATCCCAACCCTCTCCGTTCCAGTTGTCTCCCTACAACAAGCTATGGGAGGTAGTCCCTATGAAATGTGAGGATGAAAGACTTGTCGGGAACCGACAAGTTCGAGAGACACAACTGAATGGCCTAGCAACTTGGTTAATGATGATTAGCAAGTTTAATTATTAGCACGATTTAAATAGATTATTGAGAGACCAGTGCCTTATGGAGTCAAATCACTTGCACTATATAAATTAGTTACCAAGTTACCGGATGAACATTTGTTACTTAGGATGCACACTATCCTATAAGAGATGTGACACCTAGAGCTAAGTGAAATGCAAATTCTTGGTTAATTTTGATTAGATGTTTATCTAAGTGAGTCATTTCTCTCAATTGTTTTGAAGTTAGTCTGAAGTGTAGGTTGTGGAGAGAAACCCAAGGGAAGATAGCAATGGTTATATTAATGATAACTCCCCTGGAGTTCTAACCACCTGAATGCCCTGGGGCTACAGAGACTATGGCTCTAACAACTACAAGGTCATTGTGTGAACCACAAGTGAGGGTCTAAACTTCGCAAGTTGGGTGAGGCAGGTGTTCCTATCGCCTTTCAACCAAGCTTATGCTTGGAGATAAATTTTAACAATGCACTACTAGTACTAAAATGCAATGCAAATTTGAATGATTAGCTTTAGGTGAGATTGTTAAATGATTTAAGTACTTTTTATCGAAATAACAATATTCAATTTAGAGCAATAAAGGAAAGTGGTTAGCAATTGTAAAGACAATCTTCCCCAAAAGAAATGCTTAATGAACTCTTTGATTACAAGATAGATTATCCAATGACAAGTAGAGAGTGTTAAGCAATTCAAGATTAGAAATCTCACAATGGACAATTACTTGATCAATAAATGTAAAATGCACAAGTCTAATGTTTCTCTTAACAATGTTAATGTGCCAATTAGACAATGTCAATCCTACGACAAGATATCAACACAATTAGCAATTCTTCAAATTACTTATTACTCTTATCACAATATCAATGATCAATCAAGTGCTTTAATCAATATTGTGAGCTACACTATTGTAAGATTATAATTTCTAGATGTGAAGCTCACTTGCAAAACAATATGTTAGTGCACTTATTAAAAAAGTAAATTCAAAAGAAATGCAAATTATGACAATAGCAATATACCACTTATCCAATAGCCAATTTCTTTAGGAAATGATAGTAATGACAAGCACAAGTATTCCTTTAAAACCAATGTCACAACAATGCTAGCAATCCTTTAGACAACACAAAGTACTAATGCTTTGTTAGCTTTTGTAGCATCAAATGGTGTTCTAATCTCGAGACTTTGTGGAGAGGCTAAAACACAGGAGTTCTCCAAAAGTTAGAAATCGTTTCTGGAAATTCCACCTAAGCTCAATTAAATTAATTGACCAAAATTGAAAATTTCCTAGGTTTAACTTATGAAAAATGATTAATTAATAAGAATTAATTGAGAAAGGTGTGAATCTTCTAGAAACTCACACGGATCAACTTGTAGATGACCTCAACAATCAATTAAGTTTTAGTCATGGTCGCTGGAGTCCCAACTAGAGATTATAAGAAGAGGTCAATCGGTAGATGAAGGACACAATAGTGCAGATACTTAGTGATCTAGACAATTTGATTCTCTAGTGCAGGTGTTTCAACAGGAAAGATTGAGTCAAGGATCAAGTAGCAAGTGTCAAAGGGGCAAAGACAGTGATCCAAAGGAAGATTTTCAATTCCGGAGAATCAGCCACAAGAGGGTCGAGTTTCCTCAATGAGGTTGCATAGTGCTGGTGCAGAAGCTTTAGAGGCAAAGCTCGATTTGGCTAGTCAGAGAGTCCATTCAGTTACTAGAGACCGAGAGAATTTCCAAAGAGGGTCGGCTAGTCATTCTCAAGGTCGATTTGGGCAGATGGCTTGATCAGTGGCAGTTTCCAGGCAGAGCGTACCACTGCCTACATAGGAATGACGTCGGGCTTTCGTGGAGCCTAGTATTTGTCAGTTTTGGAGCTGGGTTAGTGTCGGGTGAGACAAAATTTGTCTCACTAATTTTTTGTTGCTAGTTTCTTCTATAGAGGATTGTCAGTCTAGACATCCAGTTGTACTCATACTTTTCTCACAGTTGGATTAGTTTACCCACATTGGTTTTTTTGGGGGTCAATTGTTCAAAAATAATGGTGTCGCAATTTTTGCGTGTGCTAGCATTTCTCAGTTTCCATCGCTTTTTTCCATGATATTTTGTTTGTGAAGATTGCAGTGTGATTAATTTGTTGTTGCCATAACAATAAACTGCATATTTAATTTTACAGTTAGAAGAATTAATTTCAGTTACTACAACAGAAATTTCGTAGAAATTTTCACATGCTTTTCAATGTCAATGAAAATAAGAGAGCATAACATTCACTAATTTGATAACCAATAACATGTAAGAATACTTGCAATTAGAAATACTAGGCAACTTAGAGAATGATGATATGCTCAATGATCTTATTCTTTACTTGATGCTTATGACATTAAGAGAGCAAGAGCAAACTTGTGAGAGCAGCAAGCTTATCTTAAGTGAGAAATGCCAATTGTCTTTTAGAGCATTAATGAGTGCACATATATCTTGTCAATTAGATGAGATTGTTAATAGTGAGCCACTTATGACTGCAAGAGCTAGCAATGAAATGCGAGAGACCAATGATCATAGCAATGAGAGAAGTGGCCCAATCAAATTACTTTTAGAATAACAAGACCATTACCAAAAAATGCAAGGGATGCTAAGAGTGAATGCCCAACAATGCAAATGGTTTTCCAATGAGATAAGATGAATGTTAATTATTTTTTATACCATTATTATGAGTCTTGAAGCTGTAATGAAATAGTGATGAGGAAAGAGAGGGTTTGAGAAGCAAACC
Source organism: Pinus taeda (assembly GCA_000404065.3). Taxonomy (NCBI): domain Eukaryota; kingdom Viridiplantae; phylum Streptophyta; class Pinopsida; order Pinales; family Pinaceae; genus Pinus; species Pinus taeda. The sequence continues at coordinate 101,614 of APFE030488144.1, forward strand.
ACTAGACCTAATGGCCTTATTGGTGATTATTTTGACTTCTAGGGATCTTCCAATTGAGTATGCCCACCTGCAACCACAAATGTTAACTTAGAAAGCACTGCAAAACAAAGTCTCAGTCTAAAGCACCAATGCAAACCAAGAAATGACCAAGTTATGACTACATGGAGGACTTAATGAGGGCTCGGCCAAAGGATCGAGGCCTAATAAGGCTTGCGGCAAGGTAGATAGGAGCAATTAGGGCTTATGACACACCAAGATAAGCTAGAAAGGGCTCACAGTAGGGGAGAAAAATGCCACGGCTATCAAGGGCTAGAAAGGCCTGTGATGGCAAGGGAAAAGGCCTAAAGGCCTGCGGTGGCTAGGAGGAGGCCCAACTAGGGCTGCCATCAAGGGTTAAGGGCCTGTATAGGCATGTGGCTCACAAGAATCATGAGGATAGGGCTACTGCAAGAGAAAAATAGCCCTCAGTTAGGCCTTGGAGACCTCAAAAATCTTTGGACCCCTGCAAAACATAAGGAGGGTTAGGAAAACACAAACTTTCACCATTAAAACTCAAAATTTTACCTTGTAGGGCCTGTGGCCCTCTCCCCTTGGTTGAGAATTGAGGTTTAAAGGCCTTAGGAGGCTAGATCTAAGCCTCTAGGGCTCGAATCAACCCTTCTCTTTTGAGCGAATTTGACAAATAGGTTGGATGGCTTCTCTTGGGGGTGAGAAACCCTTGAAACCCTAGCCCTAAGGCTAACTTCTTCACAAAATAATTTGATCTCCTTTGATGGCTTGAAAAAAATCACCTGCACAAATGAAGAGAAAATTTCCCAAAACCCCAATATATACAAAAATAAAAATGATACCCCAAACCCCAAGTACTACAAAAATAAAACAAGGGTTAGATTTATTTACAAATATTTACAATATTTAAATATTTGCTCTTATTAGCCAATTGAATCTTTATAGTGCAAAATAAATAAAATTTTGAGATTTTAGAGTAGATAGTATGGATAAATAATTTCAAAAAATTACTGGCCAGAACCCTCCTGCAAAACCATTCATCAAAATGAAAATCCAAAGCTCAAACAAGGTCAATCCCTCCCCACAGTCCGTGAACTTGGAGTCCAAGGGCTAGTGTACCTGTAGATCTCTATTTAATCTTGAAAATAATTGTTCGATCATGGGGTGAATCAAATCACCTAAGGAAAGATAATATACCAATAGAATGTTCTTATCATCAGCAACTAAAATAACAATTATGAATTTTAGCACAATATAGAGCATGAAAGAATAAAATACTAGCACATACCATAGATCAATAGATAGAAGAACACCATTAACTGAAACCCCAAAGTCTTTTTATTATGCGAAAAAGAATTCCAACAAAGCAAAAGTTTAGTACATCAATTGAAAATTACTTCATTCAAAGATGAAAATGAGAAGCTCCATAGCTTCCTTATATAGAAAATGAGAGAGAAATAAACCCCTCCAAGTGGAAATAACGACTGGTTCACTTGATCCTCGTCAAAATAATCTCATCCATTGAAAATAATTTTATCTTCTTTTAATCTCTACGTTGATTTTTTATTTTTGAGGAAAAATTCGAATTTCTCTTAAAACCCTTTATTTATTAATCCAAAAAATAATATTTTGGAATAATTTCCTCCAAAAGATTCACTGAATTAACCACCAAAATCCAAGGGGTCAAATTTTCTTTAGAAAATCATTTTTCCCTTGGTGGAGGACCTCCAAAAATTAATAACTTTTTGACATACAATTTTTTTATTATTTTCCACTTGGAGAGAATTTATTTTCTCTCAAATTATTTTTTTGACTCAAAATTAATTAATATTTTGGCTTAGGATTTTTATTTTATTTTGCCAAAAAAATTAATTAATTGACTAGAGGAGATTAATTATTTTTTCCACCCTCAAATATTTTAGCTATGGTGTTTAACTGTGAGTAACCATGCACTAAAATATTTTTTACATCAAGATATTACAAATTAATTCAACCCTTACAAGGGAAAATACACATTTAGACATAGACCCTCAAGACATTACCCAATTCTGCGACACAATAAATTCTAGTATGAAACCAAATGTGTCTATAATAAAACAATTTAGCCAGGTGTCTATGTGTAATCATGCACTAAAATATTCCTAAACACACTTTTACATAGGCTCGATAAACACTAGGACTCACCTAATACCTTGTCAACGAATTCCACCCTAGCTTTGGGGTTATAATTGGAAGAAAAACTATGTCGATTATCCATGTTTACAAACACACATAATTCGGGGAGGTTAAAACACTTCCTAGGATGAAATCCTTTGACAAAAATCATAGGCTTACCTAGGTGTTGTTACATGAATTAATGGTCATACTAGCATCATGTACAATAATTTGCAGAAATTGGATTTACAACAATAAAACTGGAAGTTGAATGATGACATTGATCCTCGAAAAAATTTGTCTAGTGCTTCGTACTCTACTTCTTGGACTGTTGACAAAGTGTAGTCAACATTTGGCTCTACTTGGGAACATGTTGCTTCTCTTCAAGGAATGCGAGAATCCAGAATCCTGTATCCAAGAAAACAAAGTAACATCAACTAGATATCTGCTCAAAATCAAAATCATCATGTATACATCACCAAATATATAGAACATATGAAATATAAAGAGATAAAAATTAAATGCATGAAAAGAAAAACTAACTAATGACATAAATAAAATCTTCTCTAAGGGAGTAGGGTTAGAGATACAATACAGAAGATGCTCTATCACATCATATGTCTTCAACGCAATGTATATTGAGCATCTGCTGACTTTCAAGCAGGTCCATGGGTTGATTCTCTGATGTGCCATGCTAAATTTTGAAGCTGCCAGGGCTTTGACTTATTTGAATATCACCATCTAATGCATCAAGCTTCTTACTTCTTCTTTTCTATTTTTTATCTTTCTTCCCGGTGGGTTGTGGTGCTAATTAGTAATAATGTGATCAATGCAGATCTTCCGACTTGATGCTCAGGTGAAAATTTTGAAGTATCTGAGGCATGCTCAATTTTATTCTGAATATATTTTGTCAAATACAAATCTTCTGACTTGAAGCTCGGATGAAAATTTTGAAGTATTTGAGGCATGCTCAATTTTATTCTGAATATATTTTGTCAAAGGCGACACATAAGTCCTTCCAGTTTTGTGATTGATCTAACTTTTCTCAGTGTCTTTTCTAACTATGCCACTTCTGGCTAACCCCTTTTCAATGGGAAAAGTAACCTCCTTGCAATGAGATGGGAATTGCTTTAGCAAACCAGGAGGCTTCTGATTTTCTTTATGCCTGTCCCCTGGATCCTATGGTCTAAATTGGAGTGTTCCTGAACCTGTGATTTTCCATCATTTGCAAATTACTTTGAAGAGTGATTTTCTCAACCTTCATGGTAGTTATTTCTTTGGTGTGTTTTGATTCCATAATTTTCATTTGATGTATGTGATCAACCTCCATGGTTTCTACCATATTCTGTAACCTGACCTCCACAACCCTCATTTCCTTAGCATGATCTAATTCCATGCTCTTTATTAACTTGTTATGATTTTCTTGAATAGAACTCATCTCTTTCTCATGATTTGTTTCCGTGGTAGTCAAATGATTTTGCATGGTGTTCATCTAAATAGAGTGATTAATTTCTATGATTTGCAACCTTTTCTGCATGGCCCTTATTTCCTTGGCATGATCTGCCATTAACCTTTCTTGATTAAGTACCATGGTTTTCACCAATTGTGCTTGACTGAATTGCATGTCTTTAATCATTTGAGTCGATTCATTGATAAGTTGCCTATCAATTTCCCTTTGATCATTTGTCCATGTCTCTCTACTATTGAGGATTCTTCTTGCGAAGGCACAAGTGGATTCATTATGAAAATTCTCACAAGGTCTACAATATGGCAATGATTGATGTGGTGCATTCTTTTCAACCCTTTCTACGTCGGTTAGGTTCCTTACAGGATCATCTGTATTTATATTGTAAATGGCACAAGGTGAATCCCTTTGATCTCCATATCTATTTTTGAAAGCATTGATGGTGGCTTGTGGAGAATCAAAAGAATTGTCAGGAAAGTCATCAAACCAATTCATAGCATCACCTTCCAAAGAAAGGACGAAGAGACACATCTTGATGCCTTCATGATTGTAACGTGCAGAACACCACTTTGCCAAACAAATACTAAACTTCAAGAAATGATCTTTAGCAGTAAGTGCATTATTGCCTTGAAAAGAAGGCAAATTATCAATGGCATTTTTTGGAATATCATGAGGGTAACCTTGAATGCTAGTAAAAGAACAAGGGGTAAACAAGTCATTCATGATGACTTGCTCAAAAGGAACTAGTGGATGTCAAAAAGAGATCCTCGTTGAAGAAAAACAAGAAGTCTACAAGAAGCGAGCTTCTAGCAGAAATTCTAGCAAGAAATGAAAGAAGTGGTGAGTCGCCACTTGAACATGAATCTAACTTTGAAATCCAAAAGGCAAAAATTGAAAAGTTAGTCAAGAACCAGGAAGAGAAAAAACTCTACCCTCGGGTCAAGGGAAAGCAAGTGGATATCAGGAGGGCTTCTTGTCTGAGAAAAAATGAATGCTTACTAGACTGTAATTTGTTTAACCAAGCTATAAGATCCTTTTTAGGATTGGAAGCAAGGTTAAGCAAGCTACCAAGATTTCTTCTAGTATAAGTTCTTGTGAGAGGATGAATAAGTGGAGTCGCCACGCAAATATGAAACTAACCCAAACGTCCAGGTGCTAAAGGTGCAGATAGAAATAGTGATGTTGGACAAGGTGATGAGAAGATTGATAAGATGTCAAAGTGTCAAAAAATGTATCGCTTAATGGATTAATGAAAAAGGTCAAAAATAAGGGAATGTCATAGCACTAAGAACAAGACAAACTTATTCCCGGCAATAGTGCCAAGAACAAGATAAACTTATCCTTGGCAATGACGCCAGAAAATGTTGTCTGTTGATTTTGGGTACCATCAGATGTGCTTTAGCTCCGAAATTTTGTGGAGGGGATAGAATACATAAGATCTCCAAGACCCAAAAATCGTTCCTAAGTCTAAACTTGGGAAAATAAAAATATTAATGGGTATTAATAAAAATATGGGTGAGAAGCTTCTAAGAGACAAGGATCAAGTTTGTTTTAATCTTAGTTGTTGATCAGGGACTTCATCTCGATCATTGATTCATCAATAGGAAAAGTATAAGAGGAGGCTTGAGGGTCAGTTGGAGATACACCAAGTGATCAGTTAGTTCGATTTTTTTGGGGCAAGGTTTGTTGAGAAAATCGAACAAGTGATCTAAGTTGCAATGAGAGGGGTAGAAGCAGAGATTTGGATCGGAAAGGAGTTCCGAGCCAAAGAGTACGTGGCAGAGAGGCAACAGTAGCATAAGAGAAGCAGTGCAGAGACATACACAGCCCAGGAGGGGCTCACGCAGAGCTGACGCAGGCAAGGAGGGTCTCTTGCAGTGGCAGTACAGAGTATTCATCAGAAGTCCGAGATTTTGTTGGAAAAGCGAGGTTCTGAGCCAGGTGGGCTGAACATCAATCTTCCTCCAGCAAATCGATTTAGCAAAAAGGGTGACACAATCTCCTAGAGGCACGACGCTGGCCCAAGCAGTGATTGTGTTGGGATTTCGCAGTGTTTGTCGAGGTCAGGCCACTCAGTGGATCAGTTGTGACTTGGAGAATGAGGTAAGCCCTCGTATGTATTTCTTGCTGCCGTGATTTCTCTGAAAGGTTCGCCGGTGTGAGAGGAAACCTGTTGTACTCAGATTATGCTTGCTTAATAATACAAATGATCTGAAAATCACCCATGAATGATCTCAGTTAATTAATGAAGGTATTACAGACTCATGTGCTGGGGTGTGTCTATGTTATTTTAGGCAACTGATCGATAAGATTGTGAGATACACAGACACTTGAAACAATAAAAGAAACACAATAAGCAAATACAGAACACAAATCTAATAAGGAGTTCACCCAATCCTCCTCGACTACGTCTCCTGGTCCAGCCTCCAGTGGTGGCCTTTTTTATTGTGTCCTAAAGCAGAGATTTTACAATAAGGAGCTCAATTTGAGTCTCACTTAACAAATGATGATCAGTAGGGTGGTACTTGGATTCCCCAAGCCTCTAGAGTACACAGACTCCCCCTTAATGGATCTCGACCTCAACTGGTCTCAATGGTATGAGCCCAATTTGGTACTCAATACCGGATAGGTATACACAAAGGAGTCACCTGAACCTCTCAACCCCTCTCTAGAGTTCACAAACTCTCAAACTCTCTTTGTCTCTGTCTGCTCGATGCTACCTTTGCTCTGCAGGTCAACTCGACTTCTCTATTCTCTGCAATTCGCTTCTTTCTCTACCTCTGTCCCCCCTGCTCTTTGTTTGTTCGTGCCTTAAAGCCAATCTGCTCCCTGACTGTTCGCTACCGCTTCCCGGCTCTTTGGATCCCCTGCCTCTGTCCGCTAAAATTCCCCTGCTCTGCGTCGTCATCACTGTGTAACGCTGCACAGAGAGGTGGCCACTTGTCGCCTTATGCAATGAGTGTCTGTTTTCTTTTGAATGGTCGTTATTTCCATTACTCCAAGATTTGCCTGCGAAACTGATCCTTTAGCCAACTCATTGGTCATGCCGGACCTCAAATCTTTATGTGCCTCAGTCTATTTTCCCGTCGAATCTGGTCATCCATCGAGTTAATTCTTCGTTGTTGATCTGGAGCCTCCAAATCCCACAGTCTCCTTTTATATTGCGCAGGTAAGTTGCTCGATCGTTACTCACGCGATGTAAGCAGTTTCTCTCTCATTCGTTTGACACGTGTCGCCCAGTGTATGGCATTGCGCTGAACTCGGCCAAACCCGCTTATCGCTCAAAGTGCACGCAATATCCTACCGGTTTTGGGCGCGGAACCTGCCTCTGACGGTTTCCGCACGGTTTTCCTATTTTCCTCGTGACCGAGCGCTCGGGGCTTTCCTTCTTTGAGGGTTTTGTCCTGCGATAACTGCCTCTGTTTTTGGATCTAGGCTTCCGATTGCTAATTTGCGTCCATGCGCGGTCTCCATGGGCCAACGGTCAGCGCGCTTTGACCAAGGGTCCTCGTTGTTCCGTGCAAGACACAATTGCCATTGTCCAGAGGTCATTTCTGATACTTGATATTCATAAGATTTGATCTGACATAATTTTGAAACAGACATGAGAAATGTTTAAGGATCCAATTCGGATTACGGCCTTCCCACTGAAAAAGCTTTTGGACCACCAAAAGTTGGTTTTCAAGCATCGACTAAGTGAGGGTATAGCTGTCTCACTTGTCCAATCTCTATCCATTTTGCACTACTTGGCTTTGAACCCTTGAGTCCAATCCTGAGGTACTCAACATCTCCCCTGCGCATTGTCCTCACCTTCCTGTCCAGAACTGTGTCTTCCTGCAACTCATTGAGATATTCAGGTAACAGATCATCAATATAAGGCAATTGACTTTGCTCTTCGGGATCTTCGATTAATGAAGGTTCAAATAGTCTCAAGCTGTCTGCATTAACGACTGAGTAGATGTGCATGTAAGCTGGTAAATCAAGGCGAAAAGCATTCTCACCAATTTTCTCAAGTATCTTGAAAGGTCCATACCTTATTGGCTTTAGCTTTTTACCTTCACCTTGCATTCTGTCTTTGTTGATATACAGCTAGACTCGATCACCAACTTGGAAACTACGCTCCATCCGATGCTTGTCATGCCTTGCCTTGTATTTGGCTTGGCTCTTTTCCAGCTGTTCCTGTACTGCCTGCTGAATCTCTTGGATTTGTTCAATGAACTTGGTTGCCTTGTCCACATCACTGTGTCCATCAACTGCTATGTCTTTACCAAAGACAAAATCCAAGGGAGACCTTGGTGTGAAACCAAAACAGGTCTCAAAAGGAGATCTCTGTGTAGAAGAATGTTTTGCTCGATTGTAAGCATGTTGCACATAACACAAATGTTCATCCCAAAGTTTGCGATGCTTGTTGCAATAGCCTCTGAACAACTGGATCACTGTCATGTTGACTACTTCTGTCTGGCCATCTGTCTATGGATGAAAGGTTGTGCTTTTCTTCAGTTTGGTGTCCATCAGTTCCCACAGACTTGACCAAAACTTCCCAACAAATCGAGTGTCTCGATCAGATACAATGGAAGTGGGTAATCCAAAATGAACCCATACATGCTAGAAGAACAACTTCACAGTTTGTTCAGTTGTAATCTGTTTATTACAAAGTATCAAAATACACATTTTGTTGAACCTATCCACAACAACACATAAATAGTCATGACCCTTCCTAGATTTAGGCAATCCTCCAACAAAGTCCATGGAAACACTTTCCCAAGGATGAGAAGGAACAGGAAGTGGAGTGTACGAGCCTAGTTTTCTATTGCTAGGCTTGCTTTTAGCACACATGGTACACCCTCTTACATATCTAGAAACTGTCTCATTTATTTTTGGCCAATAACAAGATCTTTGCAGTTGTGCAACCGTTTTACTTACCCCAAAGTGACTTGATATTAGAGAAGTGTGTGCTTCCCGAATTATCTTTACTCTTTAAGTTTGCAGAATGCATAGCTTCCCACAATGATACAAGAGTTGGTCCTTAATGTGATAATCCAATTCTTCTATTCGTTTGCCTTGACTTAAAGTTGCATATACATCTTTGAAATCTATATCTTGAGCATATTGTTCAATGTAGCTTTCATGCAGTACTAAATTATGCTTAAGTATAGTGGATGCATTTATAATAGGTCTAGATAACATATCTGCAACTTTATTGTGTGTGCCCTTTTTATATCTGATGACTAAATGAAACTGTTGTAGAAAACCCATCCATCTATAGTGTTTTGATTGCTGCAACTTAGTTTGGGAGTGTAGATATTGAAGTGGTTGATGATCAATATGTATGACTGTCTCTTTGCCCATTAAGTAATGTTTCCATTTTTTCACACTCTATACTAATGAATACAATTCTTTATCATATGTTGGATAGTTAACTACTACAGAATTAAATGTCTCAGAATGATAGCATATGGGTTTACCGTGTTGTATCAACACTGCTCCCATGGCATAGTCACTGACATTTGTTTGGATCTCAAATGGTCTTTGAAGATCTGGCGGTGCTAGTACTGGTGTTGTACTAATCTTTTCTTTCAAGGTGCCGAAGGCTTTGTGCTGTTTGCCTCCCCACTGAAACACCTCGTTCAATCTTGTTAAAACATGTAAGGGAGCTGCAATTGAGGAAAAGTTAGAAATGAACTTTCTCCAATATTGTGTTGCTCCTAAGAAGCTTCTCACTTCTGTAGCAGATTTGGGTTTAGGCCAGTTTATAATAACTGCAACTTTAGAGGGATCTATCTTCAATTCACCACCCCCCTACTATATGTCCCAAATAATTCAAAGATGTTTTGCCAAATTCACATTTTGAGAGTTTAACATAAAGTTTTTCTCTTTTCAAAACATCTAGTGTCTGCTTAACATTCTTTAAATATTCTTCCCACGTTTTGCTAAATATAAGAATGTCATCCAAATATACAATAACAAAATCATCAAGAAAAGGTCTAAGTACATCAGTCATTATTCTCATGAAAGTAGCAGGAGCATTAGTTAAGCCAAAAGGCATAACCAGCCACTCATACAATCCCTACTTTGTTTTGAAAGCAGTCTTCCATGCATCTTGTTTTGCAACTCTGACCTGATGATATCCACTATGCAAGTCTAGCTTGGAAAAATAAACAGCTTCCTTTAACTGATCTAATAGATCATCTATGCGAAGAAGGGGATAATGATTTTTTATCGTTATCTTATTCAGTGCTCGGTAATCAATGCACATTCTCCACGAGCCATCTTTCTTTCTTACCAAAACAATTGGTGACCCACATGGTGATGTGCTGGGTCTGATGAACCCTCTCGAGCAACTCTTGCACCTGCTTCTTGATTTCTGCATTCTTTAAAACGGACAACCTGTACTTCCCAATGTTAGGTAATGGAGCATCTTGCTGCAAATTAATATCATGCACTATTTCCTTTTTGGGTGACAGACCTTTAGGTTCTTGAAACAAAACATTATATTCTGAAACAACTTTTTATAAATCAGCTTGTTGTTTAGCATCACAGCCCTCAAATACATTGGTTTTATCAGGTTTCTTTTCCTTTACAACCATCAATAAAAATTGTTTGCAGGAATTTACAATTCGTTTCATCTACCCTGAGTTTATGAGAGTATAATTATTATTGAGCTTATAAGCTCTTACAAAGTATTCAATTCCATCTTTAAAGAGTAGATACTTGTTCTCATCTCTATAGAAAATAGCTTTTCTATCATACAAATAAGGACTTCCTAAAACAATTCCACATATATCTAGAGGAATTATATCTTAACTCAACCTCATCTACAAATGCTAACCCAAAAAAAAACTTAAGTTTACATTGTCTAGTCACTTGTAGTTGTGCTTTATCACTTAACCAACCTAATGGGTATGGCTTCTTGTGAGGTGTAGTCAGTACTCCCAACTTCTTTACAATTGCTTCAAAAATTAAATTTACTTGTGAGCCATTATCAAACAAAGTATCAATCTTTTGATATTTGGAAAGAACTCGAATATGGAAAAGCTCATATCTTTTTCTCTCATTTTTTTCATCATTAATAGATTGTGCAGAATTACTAGTAGATGCTTCAGAATTTTTACCTCTTATACTTGTGGCTGCAATGGTTGTTTCATTTCCTGAGTCCGACCCCAAATCTTTCTGAATAGCTGCAGCAGTCTTCTTCTTCTTGCCCTCAAACTTCTTAGGTCTCAGCTCTGGATGTAGAATCCAACAGTGCTCATCATCATGCCCATCCTTTTTACAGTGAGTGCATGAAGACTGTCTTTTGTGCAGTGTTGGCCTTCCTTTCTTTCCATTTCTATTTTCTTTTCTCCTTATTCTTGCTTGCAATGGGTTTGAATGATCCCCCAACTTCTGGGTTCTCACTCTTTCCTCTAGCTTCTAGATGCGTAGCTTGAACAGATACCTCATCTATACTAGTGGGATTAAACATGAGGATAGTGTGCCTCATGTAGTTGTATAGACCCCCTATGTACTTCAACAGAGTCTCGAGTGAATCTAATGAAATTCCCAGAATCAAAGCTCTCTTCCTAAATTCTTGAGTGTAACCCTGTACACTATGCCCTTTCAATTGGTGAAGAGTTTTCCAGCTCATCATGGCTTGTTGCATGTAAGCTAGTGGATAGAACTGTTTTTTGATTGTAGAAACAAATTCACTCTAGTCAGAAAGAATCTTACCATGTTTCTTCATGTCAGCTTGTGTCCTGCCTTCCCACTATACCAAGGCGGTGCCTCCGAGGCATAGGCTGGCCAGCTGAATCTTACTCTTGTCTGAGTCGATACTCTGCACTCTGCAATACACATCAATTTGTCTGATCCAATTATCCAGCTTCTCTCCATTCAACTCTCCATCATATATTGGTAAATCAAATTTAACATCTAATTTACTCAAAGATGCCTTCTTTTTATGTTCAGGGCTATTAGGAGGTGTGAGAAAACTTTCTTCTTTCCCTTTGCCTTTTGAGTGGTCATGGAGGAGAGATTCTTCTTCTCCTTTATCTTGTTTGGAGCCTGATGAATCCTCATCTTTATGCTTCCTAAAGTCCTTATACATTTCCTCTACCATGGACCTCATGGCCAGGAAACTATCTATAAATTGAAGGTCTGGCCCCAAGGGACTTTCTTCTGACATTTTCTTCCGAGGATAGACTCTTCCAATCTCCGGGTTAGTTTTGACCAACTCTCCTTCTCCTAATTTAAGCTTTGATCTAGTTAGCATTCAACAGCGAAATCCAGCGCAAACTTGTCTAACCTTAAACAACCTAGGAGCTCTGAGACCAGTTGATCTGAAAATCACTCGTGAATGATCTCAATTAATTAATGAAGGTATTACAGACTCATGTGCTGGGGTGTGTCTATGTTATTTTAGGCAACAGATCGATAAGATTGCGAGATACACAGACACTTGAAACAATAAGGGAAACACAATAAGAAAATACGGAACACAACAAATTTAATAAGGAGTTCACCCAGTCCTCCTGGGCTACGTCTCCTGGTCCAGCCTTCAGTGGTGGCCATTTTTATTGTGTCCTAAAGCAAAGATTTTACAATAAGGAGCTCAATTTGAGTCTCACTTAAGAGATGATGATCAGTAGGGTGGTACTTGGATTCCCCAAGCCTCTAGAGTACACACACCCCCCTTACTAGATCTTGACCTCAACTGGTCTCAATGGTATGAACCCAATTTGGTTACTCAATACCAGACAGCTATACACAGAGGAGTTGCCTGAACCTCTCAAGCCCTCTCTAGAGTTCACAAACTCTCGGACTCTCTCTGTCTCTGTCTGCTCAATGTTGCCTTTGCTCTGCAGGTCAGCTCGACTTCTCTATTCTCTGCAATTCGCTTCTTTCTCTACTTTTGTCCCCCCTTGCTCTTTGTCTATTAGTGCCTTCAAGCCAATCTGCTCCCTGACTGTTCGTTTCCGCTTCCCGGCTCTCTGGATCACCTGCCTCTGTCCATTGAAATTCCCCTGCTCTACGTCGTCATCGCTGTGTAACGTTGCACAAAGAGGTGGCCACTTGTCGTCTTATGGACTGAGTTTCAGTTTTCTTTTGAACAATCGTTATTTCTGTTACTCCAAGATTTCCCCACGAAATTGATCCTTCTGCCAACTCATCGATCATGTCGAACCTCCAATCTTTACATGCCTCAGTCTATTTTCCTGTCGAATTCGGTCATACATCGGGTTAATTCTCCACCGTTGATCTGGAGCCTCCAGATCCTACAGTCTCCGTTTATATTGCGCGGGTAAGTTGCGCGACCGTTACTCGCGATTTAAGCGGTTTTCTCTCTCATCTACTAGACACGTATCACATAGTGTGTGGCATCGCGCTGAACTCAACCAAACCCGCTTACTGCTTGAAGTGCACGCGATATCCTGCTGGTTTTGGGCGCGGGACCCGCCTCTGACGGTTTCCGCACAGTTTTCCTATTTTCTTCGTGACTGAGCGCTCAGGACTTTCCTTCTCTGAGGGTTTTATCCTGCGATAACTGCCTCTGTTTCTAGATCTGGGCTTCCGATTGCCAATTTGCGTCCATGCGCGGTCTCCATGGGCCAATGGTCAGCGTGCTTTGGCCGAGGGTCCTCATTGTTCCGTGCAAGACACAATTGCCATTGTCCAGAGGTCATTTCTGATACTTGTTATTCATAAGATTTGATCTGACATAAATTTGAAACAGTCATGAGAAATGTTTAAGAATCCAATTCGAATCAACAAACCCTCTATCTGTTGCACCAGTTTTCCCGCATTGGGTTTTTCCTGGGACGTGTTGTCCAAAAATAACGATGTCCCTTATGTGTTTGTCTCATATATTATTTCAGCTTATGATTTGTATGTCGATGTAGTCTGCAGTAGTGTTTTTCATCATTATTTATAATTAAATAACTTGTTGAATGAAGTAACAAGTAGGAGATGATAAACCAGTGACTGCAGTAGGTTTTCTGTTTGTAAAGATTAAGAAATTTTCACATGGTATCAGAGCATTGCAGTTCATAGGATACTGAAGCCGTCAGCTAAGAATTCCAGCAAATCTGCTCTAGAGAGGCATTGTCCCGAGTAACAGCGATGTTCCAGAGCCAGAGAATGTAGAGGAAGGGTGACGCAGTGCAGAAAAGGTGACGCAAAGGCTCACGCAGTGCCTACGTCAGCATTCTGAGCCAGAAGAGGGTGATGGAGTAGCTAGGAGGAGCCCAAGCAGTGATTACGTCAGCTTTCTGGGTCAACGCAGAAGCAGAGGGGCAGATCAGGCTCACGCAAAGCCACGTCATCTTCTTGGACCAAGAAGGAGTGACGTAGTGGCCAAGAGAAGTTGATCTAGCTCACGGAGTGACTGCGCAGAGTCGAAGGAGCTCAGATTCTTCAATTGTTGGGGCAGTAGGAGCAGTGCAAATTCGATCTGTGGTGCTGGTGGGACGTTGTTGCTGTTGTTGCAAAATAGAGTCTGTGGAGACAAAACCGAGGTAGAGGGAGTTACTGCCTTGACAGATTTCTTGCCAAAAGAAATCTAGGTCTGGGTTGCTGAGCAGCAACAAAGGAGGATTGGAGAAGGGGTGATTCGACATTATTTGGCAGGAGGATTTCCGTGAAGGAAATCAAGACTCAGAGGGAGTCTAGAAAGAACTTGTTCCTTAGAGGATTTCTAGTGCCAAAGAAATCTAGATCCAAGTCCAAGTCTTGTTCGGGCAACATCAAGAGAAGGAGAAGAGAACCTCTTCTATACTTGTTTGAGCAGAGATGGCAATCAATGGACTGAGGGATCAGGACAGATTGGATGGAGCATCCAAGTTTGTCATCTGGAAAGCCAGGATCCTGGTAGTCTTAGACAAGAATCGCATCAAGTGTTATGACTTGAAAGTAGTTGTTGTTCCGGTCAATGATGATCCTCTCAAGAAATACGAGGAGGCTCAAGCAAAGGCGAAGTGCATGATCTTGGTCGAGATCAAGGATCATGTGGTCCCACATATTACTGAAAAGGAAACAATAAGGGAAATGTGGGAGGCCTTGACCACCTTGTATGAGGGAACTTCCATCCAACAGAAGATGTTGTTGGAGAATCAGCAAAGACAGTATTAGATGCAGAAGGGAGAAGAAATCGGTCCCTTCCTTCTCAGGTTGCAACAGATTCGAGACCAGCTGACTTCTGTGGGGTCTACACTAGATCCTGAGTTCATGGTTAGGACTGCCCTAAATGCAGTCACTAGAGACTGGAAGACCTTTGTCTAGAGCATTTTGGGCAGGGCTTCTCTCCCCAGTTGGGAGGATATGTGGGTGGCTCTTCGACAGGAAGAAATCAAGCGGTTAACCAAGGTGTGAAGTAGCTGCAAAGGAGTCAGAGCCAAGAAGGAGGAGGAGAAGGATGCAGCTCTCGCATCATCAAAATAGCAAGGGCAGCAAAAGAGGAAGAAAAAGGATATAACCAAAGTCAGATGCTTCAGATGTGGGGAACTAGGACATTTCGCCACACAGTGTCCTCGGAAGAAGGGCAAGGAAGAGAAGTCTGACTCTAAGGTTGCTCTAGCGAAATCTGACAGAGAAGGCGAGGATGACGATTGCGACATGAGTGCTCATGCACCTCTAGAGAAGAGGTGGGGCGACATAGAGTTGTGGTCGAGAGAACTACATGTGGGCAGGATCCTTGAGGTGCCCAAACTCTTGGATCACATATGGCTACGGGAGCCCTTAATGACAGTAGCAGAATGACGGGAGTCAGTTGATGCAAGGGATGATGGAGCAACAGTGGCAGAGCTAGAGTGCCAGAGTCTGAAGCAGCTCGGTGGAGGTTGTAGCAGTGCGAGAGGCACAGAGCAGATTGCAGCAACGCAGTAGCAACAGAGGGTCAACACAGATTAGCAGCAAAGGTAGCTTCAGCATCTTGGGGCATCCAGACTGACCAACATGTCAGCTTTTGGGTGGCTTTTCAGTTGCTTACTTCTCAGCAACTGAGTTGTAGTGCAGCAGTTAGCAGTGGCAGTGCTATGGGCAGCGTGATGCAACATTTTTTAGAGGGAGTTGTAGTACAGATGCAGCAGTGGCAGTGGCAGTGTCATAGGCAGAAGTACAGGGTGCAGTAGTGCAGTGGATGAAGGGCAGCAGGCCAAGCATCAGCAGCACAGAGGACCGATGTCATGGATCAGTGTGATACTTTTGTTGGGAAATATTGCTAGAGCACATTCCTCGCAAAGAGGGAGTGTTGATTTTGGGTAGCATCGAATGTGCTTTAGCTCCAAAATTTTGTGGAGGGGCTAGAATACATAAGAGCTCCAAGACCCAGAAATCGTTTGGAGAAACTCCACCCAGATTATGAGCTATTATAATAATTAATATTTTTAACGGGGTTGTTCCTAAGTCTAAACTTAGGAAAATAAAAATAGTAATGGGTATTAATAAAAATATGGGTGAGAAGCTTCTAAGAGACGAGGATCATGTTTGTTTTAATCTTAGCCATTGATTAGGGACTTACTCTCGGTTGTTGATTCATCAACAAGAAAACTATAAAAGGAGGCTTGAGGGTCAGTTGGAGATACACCAAGTGATCAGTCAGTTCGATTTTTCAGAGTTGAGGTTTACTAAGAAAATTGAACAAGTGATTTGAGTTGCAGTGAGAGGGGAAGAAGCAAAGATTTGGATCATAAAGGAGTTCTGAGCCAAAGAGTTCGTGGCAGAGAGGCAGTAGTAGCATTAGAGAAGCAGCGCAGAGGCCTATGTAGCCCAAGAGAGGCTCACGTAGAGCTGACGCAAGCCAGGAGGGTATCTTGCAGTGGCAGTGCAGAGTATTCGTCAAAAGCCCGAGATTTTGTTGGAGAAGCGAGGTTCTGAGCCAGGAGGGTTGAACAATAGTCTTCCTCCAGCAAATCGATTCAACATAAGGGGTGACACAGTCTCCTAGAGGCAAGACGTTGGCCCAAGCAGTGATTGCGCTGGGATTTTGCAGTGTTGTCGAAGTCAAGCCACTAAGTGGATCAGTTGTGACTTGGAGAACAAGGTAAACCCTCATATGTATTTCTTGCTGACGTGATTTCTCGGAAAGGTTAGCTGGTGTGAGAGGCAATCTGTTGTACTCAGATTCTGGTTGCTTAATAATACAAACCCTCTATCTGTTGCACCAGTTTCCCCGCATTGGGTTTTTTCGGGGACGTGTTGTCCAAAAATAACAATGTCCCTTGTGTGTTTGTCTCATATATTGTTTCAGTTTATGATATGTATGTCAGTGTAGTCTGCAGTAATGTTTTTCATCATTATTTATAATTAAATAACTCGTTGAATGAAGTAACAAGTAGGAGATGACAAACCAATGACTGCAGTAGGCTTTATGTTTGTAAAGATTTAGAAATTTTCACATTGTCGCCCAAATTGTACAGGTAAATGTGACGACTTAGGATAGAGGTTGTCAGTCTGATCCCTGTCCTCTCCATTCTAGCTTTCTCCCTATAGCAAGCTAAGGGGGGTAGTCCCTATGAAATGTGAGGAAGAAAGACTTGTCGAGAACCGACAAGTTTGGGAGATACCACTGAATACCTAGCAACTTGGTTAATGATGATTAGCAAGTTTAATTGTTAGCGTGGTTTAATTAGATTATTGAGAGACTGGTGCCTTATGGGGTCAAATCAATTGCACAATATAAATTAGTTACCAAGTTACCCGATGAACAGTTACAACTTAGGATGCACATTATCTATATGAGATGCGACACCTAGAACTAAGTGAAATGCAAATTCTTGGTTAGTTTTAGATTAGATGTCTATCTAAGTGAGTCCTTTGTCTCAATTGTTTTTGAAGTTAGTCTCAAGTGTAGGTTGTGGAGAAAAACCCAGGGGAAGATAGTAATGACTATATTAACGAAACCTCCCCTGGGGTTCTAACCACCCGAATGCTTCCGACACTACAAAGACTGTGGCTCTGAAGACTGCAACGTCACCGTGTTAACCACAAATGTGGGTTTCAACTTTGCAAGTTGGGTGAGAAAGGTGTTCCTATCGTCTTTCAACCAAGCGTATGCTTGAAGGTAAATTTTAACAATGCACTACTAGTCCTAAAATGCAGTGCAGATTTGAGTGATTAACTTTAGGTGAGATTGTTAAATAATTTAAGTACTTTTTATCAAAATAACAATATTTGATTTAGAGCAATAAAGGAAAGTACTTAACAATTGTAAAGACAATCTTCACCAAAAGCAGTGCTTAATGAACTCTTTGATTACAAGATAGGTTGTGGAGAAAAACCCAGGGGAAGATAGTAATGACTATATTAACGAAACCTCCCCTGGGGTTCTAACCACCCAAATGCCTCCGACACTACAAAGACTGTGGCTCTGAAGACTGCAAGGTCACCGTGTTAACCACAAATGTGGGTTTAAACTTTGCAAGTTGGATGAGAAAGGTGTTCTTATCGTCTTTCAACCAAGCATATGCTTGATGGTAAATTTTAACAATGCACTACTAGTCCTAAAATGCAATGCAGATTTGAGTGATTAACTTTAGGTGAGATTGTTAAATAATTTAAGTACTTTTTATCAAAATAAAATATTTGATTTAGAGCAATAAAGGAAAGTACTTAACAATTGTAAAGACAATCTTCACCAAAAGCAGTGCTTAATGAACTCTTTGATTACAAGATAGATTATCCAATGACAAGTAGAGTGTGTTAAGCAATTCAAGGTTAGAAATTTCATAATGGACAATTACTTGATCAATAAATGTAAAATGCACAAGTCCAATGTTTCTCTTAACAATGTTAATGTGCTAATTAGACAACGCCAATCCTTCGCTTCTAGATTCCAATCTTTAAGAGTGAGTTACAATATTGTAAGTTTATGATTTCTAGATGTGAAGCTCACTTGCAAAACAATACGTTAGTGCACTTATTACAAAAGTAAACTCACAAGAAATGCAAATTATGACAATAGCAATGTAACCACTTATCCAATAGCCAATTTCTTTAGGAAATGATAGTAATGACAACCACAAGTATTCTTCTAAAACCAATGTCACAAAAATGCTAGCAATCCTTTAGACAACACAAAGTACTAATTCTTTTCAATGTCAATGAAAGGAAGAGAGCATAACATTCACTAATTTGATAACCAATGACATGTAAGAATACTTGCAATTAGAAATACTAGGCAACTTAGAGAATGATGATATGCTCAATGATCTTATTCTTTACTTGATGCTTATGACATTAAGAGAGCAAGAGAAAACTTGTGAGAGCAGCAAGCTTGTCTTAAGTGAGGAATGTCAATTGTCTTTTAGAGCATTAATGATTGCACATATACCTTGTCAGTTAAGTGAGATTGCTAACAGTGAACCACTTATGAATGCAAGAGCTATCAACGAAATGCAAGAGACCAATGATCACAGCAGTGAGCAAAGCAGCCCAATCAAATTACTTTGCCAATAACAAGACCATTACCAAAAAATGCAAGGGATGCTAAGACTGAATGCCCAACAATGCAAATGGTTTTCCAATGAGATAAGATGATTGTTAATTATTATTTATACCACTCTTATGAGTCTTGAAGCTGTAATGAAACAGTGATGAGGAAAGAGAGGGTTTGAGAAGCAAACCACTAGACCTAATGGCCTTGTTGGTGACTGACTTCTAAAGATCTTCCAATGAGTATGCCCACCTGCAACCACAAATGTTAACTCCAAAAGCACTGCAAAACAAAGTGTCAGTCTAAAATACCAGTGCAAACCAAAAAATGACCAAGTTATGATTGCATGGAGTGTTGAATGAGGTCTCGGCCAAAGGATCAAGGCCTAATAAGGCTTGCGCCAAGGAAAATAGGGGCTTTTAGGGCCTACAACACACCAAGATAAGCCTCCTAGAAGCTGCCACAAGGGAGGGAAGCCCCTTTAGAGCTCACAATAGGGGAGAAAAAGGCCACGGCTCAAGGAATCAAGGGCTAGAAAGGCTTGCAATGGCAAGGGAAGAGGCCTAAAGACCTACGGTGGCTAGGAGGAGGCCCAACTAGGGTTGTCGTCAAGGGTTAAGGACATGTATAGACCTACGGCTCACAAGAATGATGAAGATAGGGCTGCTGCAAGAGAAAAATAGCCCTCGATTAAGCCTTGGAGGCCTCAAAAATTTTCGGACCCTGCAAAACACAAGGAATGTTAGGAAAACACAAAATTCAACATAAAAACTCAAAATTTTACCTTGTACGTGTTGGAAAATGTAACTAGGTTCAGTGTTCAATAATGTATTTGAGTCACCATGTGATGTAATTGTCAAAAGAATAAAGAAAAGAATTATTATTATCATCATTATTATTGTTATTATGACTTATTAAAGCATGGGTTTCATGCTTGAGTCATCATGTTTTAGGTCAAAGTCCGCATTGAGGACTTCTAAGATTTATTCTGAGTCAATGTTGTCATTGTACTTTTAAGGAGACCCTTCTTGGGCTTTTGAATCATGTACAAAGGTTAAGTATCGAGTCAAAAATGAATTATGTTACCTCCACACCAAGTTGACCTTAAGATGATCGAGTTGGCCTCAAGGAAGGTTATTTGACCTCACCTAAAGGGCTATATATGAAGTGGTTCGAATTCCATTTGGAGGAAAATCAACTCAAGCAAGTTCGATATCTCTATGAAGCTGGGAAAAAGTGCGAATTAGAGGAAGGAAGCAAAAGGAGTGCAAGTTTGGGCTAGGAGAAGGTATTAAGGAAAATCGAAGTTTTGGTGCATCTATCTCTCTCTCTTGTGCCCTAGATTGGAAGATCAAAGTTCTCTTGTTGATTCTATAGCCAGTTGCTGCATGTTGCTGCTACTAGATAAGGTATAGGTTGAAGTTGCTATTATTGGGTGTTGTTTCTTCAGGAAGTTGTATTGGGCCAAGATCGAAGTTTCTAGGTGAAGATCGAAGTCTTTCAGTGAAGATCGAAGTCTCCTAAGCAAGGTCTAAGTTGTTGGGTCCAAGAAGGTGCTACTACTATTGTTGTTGTTGCCAGATCAAGTAGGATCATCTGGAAAGGAAGAAGAAGGCTGACTTGGTGTGGAAAAGTTTGTGTCAAGGTCTAGAGTCTTGGAATATCTCAGGAAAACTATTGAAGGAAGAATTACTAACTAGGATTTCCCCTAGAAAGGGGTTTTTCCCTGGTTGTGTGCCTATATCTAGTGTCCATTGATTTATGTGCTATTGCTTTGGTAATTCCTTGATGAACTAAAAGAAAGAAGATATAAACAAATCTAATAAGAAATCAAGAACATCACAAGTAATTATCAAGTATAAGAAAATATTTCTGCCTTTCTGATTTTCTAACATGGTATTAGAGCTTTGGTGAAGAAACAAGCAAAAGGCAGTCTCAATTCTCAAGCACTTGATCAAGGAATCATTCAAAAGGTTATTTCAAGGAAGAAGTCTACTATATTCAAGGAAGATGTCTAACACAATCAAGGGAGAGAACAAACTTGAAGGAGCCTCAAACTACAGGTCTTGGAAGAAAAGGATTGACCTTATTCTTGAAAAGAACAAGGTACTAGACTTGGTAAAAGGAAAAGTAAAGAAGCCTACAGAAGACTCCAGTGATGCTGATAAAGTGAAGTTCATAGATTTGGAATTAGTGGCCATGAATCTAATGGTAGAAGGAATAAAGGACAACTTTGTCCCATTCATGTCCAACATAAACCATGCTCAAGAAATGTATGAGGCCTTGTCAAAGTTATTCACTATTAAGAACATTGGTCAAGTAGCAAGCCTGAAAAATGAACTAAGGACCACAAAGATGTCTAAAGAAGACACAGTGGCCTCCTTTGTGAAGATAGCAAGAATTTGAGATGATCTTTCGGCCATTGATGAAATTGTTCCAAACAAAGAACTCGTGATCATTGCTATATTAGGATTGTTGAAGAAAGTGTAACTAGGATCAGTCTTCATAAATGTACTTTGACATTAGTATTTATTCAAGAAAAGAAATATTATTTTTGTTATATTTATCAATGAGTTTCTTGCTCATTGAAGTAGGTCTAGCACATGTCAAAAGTGCTATAGGAGAATCAAAGAGTCAAAAGGAAATGTTGAAGACCCTTACGGGCATGTTACACCATGTATATACTTGTATAAAGATTCATAGGAAATCCCTCCAAGCAAAGTCAAGTCCTCTCCATGCAACAACATCCTTCAAAGAGCAAAAATGATGAAGAAACTTCAAGTCAGTCTTCAGTCTACAAGTCGGACTAAAGGAGGGACAGTCCTCTATATAGAGAGGTTGTCCACTCCCTCGTAACATCATGTACTCACCTCTGAAATCAGCAAGCAAGAGAAGTCGAAGAAAAGTGAAGAAAATCGAAGCTTAAGGAGCCTCTAGTGTAGCGAAGAAGGAGAAGACAAGATCAAAGTATAAGGGATTGTTCTAAGGGTCAAACACAGTCACCCCTGCGAGAAAAAGAGGCCTCACATCGTTTGGGCTAGTAACTTAGGCCTATAAGGCCTCTAACTATAGCGAAGAAGAGGCTATCTCAAGTGAAGGTTAGAAGAGCCTAATACTCAAGAAAACCACCCACACGTGCGAGAATCTAGGGTTGTTGTACTGTCACATCAACCTACATATACATCTCAAAAAGAATCTCGTTTGGTCAAGAGAAGGAAGGTGTCTCCATAAGAGAAGGATATCACTAAGTATAGAAGAGAAGCATCTCATCTAGAGCTCACATAAACAAGGTCTATCTCTAGTCAAAGAACGAAGGAGTATGAAGTGTCGAGGAGCAAAGTGCTGCAAGAAGGAAGACTAAGTGTCGGGGAACAAAGTGCAGAAAGGAGGAAGGACTTGACTTGTGCTTGGAGGACATTCTAGTCAAAGGTCTAGGTTTTGGCATTGATAAAAAAGAAGCTTCAATAAGAGAAACTTACCAAAGGGTTTTCCTCTCTAAGAGAGAGAGGTTTTGGCCCTGGCAGAGAGCCAACATCTTGTGTTCTTGTTCTTATGTTTTTGGTAGTAGTTTGATGAAGTAAACACACATGCATTAATAAGAAGAGAAGAAGATTAAGCTAACAAGATAAATTGTAAAAGAGCTTCATTAATTGTTACCAAGTCTAGAAGAATCCTACTATACACTATTGCCCTTGATTCTTCAATAAGGATTGCCACCTACTTGGGGTGCATTTGTTGCAAGACTTAACAGTTGGAAGGAAGCTCCCACTTTTGAAGAATTATGGACTGCTTGCAGTCAAGAAGAATTAAGGATCTCATTAGTTGTCAATCCTAAAGGAGTTTCAAATGCCTACATTGCTCGTCACAAAGGAAACTTCAAGAAATCGAAAGGACCAAAGAGAAAGGTAGACATGTCCAAAGTAGAATGTTATCAATGTCATAAGAAGGGTCACTATAGGAGAGATTGTCTTGACAATCCAAGAAATAAGAAGAGAGAAAGAGATCAAGCCAATGTTGCTAAACGAGAAGACCTAAAGAATGCCAAATCTGAAGAATCTCGTATAAGGGACTTACACTACTAAATCCTTTGCTTCTAGTCTTAGATATTCTATTTTTTATTTTTTATGTTTAGAATTTATAGATTTAACATGTTTTTTGGAAAAGATATTTTCTTTGTTTTTATAAGTTTATAGGCATCCCTCAAGCTTTGGGGGCAGCCTCCAACATCTCCCAAAGATAAGTATCTCATTTCCTTTCAATTTTTGGTTTCATGTACTTATTTAAGTTTTAATTTTATTAAATACTAATCACCATTCTCCCTCTATTGTCTTGATTGGGAAAATATCTGCTATATCCTCTAGGAGTATGGAAGAAGGCCTCCCAAGACAAGGTTTGTCAAGGAAGAAAGGTATGCCTCAAACTACAAAACATTGATCTCTTTATAACAAATGTTTGTTCATTTGATAATCTGTTACTAACATCGTTATGTCTAGTTGCATTGAATCATAATGATTCTTGTTTTGGGTGATTCATCACTTGATAAATCTACCCTCCTCATATTCTTAATTGATTTTATAGAACCCTAAACAGGTTCTCTAAAAAAACCCTAACATAAGGGCATGATAATGTTAATGTTTGAACCCTAAAACTGCTTAGGGTTATTGGGATATGCTATTTGAAGTTTTTGTTGATGTCATGTTTGGGGTTTTGGTATGATCATGAAAACCTAACTTGTTAGGGTTGAATGATGTTGTCTAAGATCCCAAACCTTTGAAATTTTGGTATTGTAGTGTTTGCTTTGTTATGTTGTGTAACCATAGATCATTAGGGTTTAGATGGGCCTAGAAACGAAACCCTTGTCATGTATTTAAAGTCATAGGAATGAAACCCTAGGTGTGTGTATATATATATATATATATATATATATATATATATATATATATGTCTAGGTCTGTATATGTCTAATGTATTAATGTTGTCTGACATATGATGTGCTTATGCATGATGATGAATTCCTAGATATATGTGTTGGCCTAGGTATTGATGGTCAAAGTCTTGAGATTTAATATAAGCCCTTGCCTGAGTTTAATATTCTAGGATGATACAGTTTGGGAAATCTAGGGTTTTGCAACCAAACCCTAGTAGTAGCTAAAATCTCTTGTATGTGACAATCTGGAATCTATGAATTTATATAATGATTGTTGAGATTGTGAAAATGAGAAATCTAGGGTGTACATCAAGCCCTAGTAGAAGCTATTCATGTTGTTGAGTTGTCATTGATTTTGATTGTTAGAGATCATATATAAAATCTAGGGTTTACTTGAAAACCTAGTGAGAAGTCTAACATATGAATTCTGAAAGTTGCTTTATAGATCTAGTTTTGTTTGTATTGTTTCTAGGGTTTGCTATATATAGTAGGGTATGTCATACCATTGGAAGAAACATTGAAACCCTAGATGTAATGAGAATTGTTATGAAATAAGCCTTGATGAAGTAATCTAGGGTTTATAACGAAGTCCCTTGCAAAATGTCAAAGAGTATGTATCTCTTGTTTGGGTATCTGATATATATAAAGTTGAAATGCTTCCGTGATTCTGATATGGCTAACTTCATGCTTCTATAGATTTGGTTGTACTTGCTATCTGAGTTGTGCAAGTACATAATCTTCAAGATGGTGAAGATGATCGCAAGTAAAGTTGATGTGAATGATGATAATAATGATAACTCTGATGAGATGGATGGAAGCCACGAAAGATTCTCCGACGTCGAAAAGAAGAAGTTGATTACCCTAGGTTAAGAGGGAGCCCAGATAGAAGAGATCTCCCTGAGTTTAAGAGGCAACCTGGATAGAGAAAATCTCCCTGGTTGAGAGGGAGAGCATTGTTTTGATTGGAGAATGAATTTTTGAAGAATAAATTGCTATATGTGAAGTTGAAAAGAAAAGTTTCTTCTGGCAAAGATTCGGTTGATAGTCCTACCGTGTTGAGAAGCAACATCAGGAAAACCCTGAAGGTTTGTGTTTATTTATGAATATGTAAAAGTATATTATTGATTGGGGTTGTGTTTGTATAGGTAAATCTCTTGAAGGTTTTGATAGCATGTTGGTTACCGATCAGTTGATCGGGAGATATTTGTTGTCCTTGATCTGTTGGATCAAGGAGTGTTGACGCTTTGTGAGTGAAGCATTGCCTGGGAGGACATCTGGTCGACACTTTGTGTTGATGTCTAGGTCCCAATGTTGGAAAGGTGGTGTTGGTCATAGAGCTCTGATTTTGGATACACACCTAGATCCCTGGGTTGATGGTTAGCAAGTAAGTCTGATGGTACCTATAGAGGTTGAAAGCTTGAGTCCATCTTAGTCCCACTTGGATAGATTGCCCTGGTTAGAAATCTAGTCCATGGTATTGTGGTGCCTAAATTGTTGAGAGACCAATAGATAGATTGCCCTGATCAAGAATCTAGTCCATGGCATTGCGGTGCCTACAATTATTTATGGTTTATATAGTTGAGATCTTCCTTGTACTTGTTTATGATGAATGCCTCCCTAGTTAAGAGGGAGTGTTGGAAAATGTAACTAGGTTCGGTCTTCATTAATGTATTTGAGTCATCATGTAAAATACTTGTCAAAAGAATAAAAAAAAAAAAAAAAATTATTATTATTATTATTATTATAACTTAGTAAAGCACGGGTTTCATGCTTGGGTCATCATGTTTTAGGTCAAAGTCCCCATTGAGGACTTCTAGGATTTATTCTGAGTCAATAGAGTCATTGTACTTTTAAAGAGACCCTTCTTGGGCTTTTGAATCATGTAAAAAGGTTAAGAATTGAGTCAAAAATGAATTATGTTACCTCCACACCAAGTCGACCTCAAGGAAGGCTATTCAACCTCACCTAAAGGCTATATATGAAGCAGTTCGAATTCAATTTGGAGGACAATCAACTCAAGCAAGTTCGATATCTCCTTGAAACTAGGAAAAAGTGTGAATTAGAGGAAGGAAGCAAAAGGAGTGCGAGTTTGTTCTAGGAGAAGGAAGGAAGGAAAATTGAAGTTTTTGTGCATCTATCTCTCTCTCTCGTGACCTATATTGGAAGATCGGAGTTCTCTTGTTGATGTCGTAGCCAGTTGTTGCATGTTGTTGCTGCTAGATCAAGTATAGGTCGAAGTTGCTATTGTTGGGTGTTGTTGCTTCAGGAAGTTGTATTGGGCCAAGATCGAAGTTTCTAAGTGAAGATTGAAGTCACCTAAGCAAGGTCGTATTTGTTAGGTCCAAGAAGGTGTTGCTACTACTGCCAGGTCAAGTAGGATCATCTGCAAAGGAAGAAGAAGGTTGACTTGGTGTGGAGGAAAGTTTGTGTCAAGGTCTAGAGTCTTGGAATATCTCAGGAAAACTATTGAAAGAAGAATTAATCACTGGGTTTTCCCCTAGAAAGGGGTTTTGCCCTAATTGTGTGCCTAGATCTGGTGTCCATTGATTTATGTGCTATTGCTCTGGTAATTGCTTGATGAACTAAAAGAAAGAAGATATAAAGAAACCTAATAAGAAATCAAGAACATCACAAGTAATTATCTAGTACAAGAAAATCTTTCTGACTTTCTGATTTTCTAACAGTAGAGCATGTGGCCCTCTCTCCTTGGTTGAGCGTTGAGATTCTAGGGCCTTAGGAGGCTAGATCTAGGCCTCTAGGGCTCGGATTAGCCTTCTCGTTTGAGAAAATTTGACAAATAGATTGGACAACTTCTCTTGTGGGTGGGAAACCCCTGAAAACCTAACCCTTAGGCTAGCTTCTTCACAAAAGAATTTGATCTCCTTTGATGGCTTGAAAAAAATCACCTATACAAATGACGAGAAAAAATTCCCAAAACCCTAATATATACAAAAATAAAAATGAAACCCCAAACCCGAAGTGCTACAAAAATAAAATAAGGGTTAGATTTATTTAAAATTATTCACAATATTTACAAAATTTAAGTATTTTCTCTTATTAGCCGATTAAATCTTTAAACCTCAAAATAAATAAAATTTTGAGATTTTAGCGTAGACAATATGGATGAATAACTTCGAAAAATTACTGGCCAAAACCCTCCTTCAAAACCATTCATCAAAATGAAAGCCCAAAGCTTAAACAAGGTCGATCCTTCCCCATAGTCTTTGAACTTGGAGTCCAAGGGTTAGTGTACCTATAAATCTCTATTTAATCTTGAAAATAATTGTTAGATCATGGGGTGAATCAAATCACCTAAGGCAAGATAATATACCAGTAGAACATTCTTATCATTGGCAATTGAAATAACAATTATGAATTTTAGCACAAAATAGAGTATGAAAGAATAAAATACTAGCACATACCATAGATCAGCAGATAGAAGAACACCATGAACTAAAACCCCAAAGTCTTTCTATTATGCAAAAAATAATTCCAACAGAGCAGAAGCTCAGTACATTAGTTGAAAATTATTTCATCCGAATATGAGAATGAAAAGTTAGCTTCCTTATATAGAAAATGAGAGAGAAATAAACCCCTCCAAGTGGAAATAACAGCTAGTTGGCTTAATCCTCGTCAAAATAATCTCATCCATTGAAAATAACTTGATCTTCTTTTAATCTCCATCGTCAATTTTTTATTTTCGAGGAAAATTTTGAATTTCTCTTAAAACTCATTTTTTATTAATCCAAAAAATAATATTTTGGACTAATTTCCTAAAAAAATCATTGACTTAACCACCAAGGTCTAAGGGATCAAATTTTCTTACAAAATCCATTTTCCCCTTGCTTGAGGACCTCCAAAAATTAATTCTCTTTTGACCCACGAAATTTTTATTATTTTCCACTTGGAGAGAATTTATTTTCTCTCAAATTATTTTTTTGACTCAAAATTAATTAATTTTTTGGCTTAGGATTTTTATTTAACTTTGCTAGAAACATTAATTAATGGACTAGAGGGGATTAATTATTTTTTCCACCCTCAAATATTTAGCCACGGTGTCTAACTATGAGTAACCATGCACTAAAATATTTTCACATCAAGGTATTACTAATTTAGTTCAACCCTTAAAAGGGGAAATAACATTTAGACATAGAACCTCAAGACATTACCCAATTTTGCGACACAATATGATCTAGTATGTGTTGGAAACACTGGGGGGGGGGTGAATCAGTGTTTCTTTTTTCAATTATTAATTTTATCAGTTAAAAACATTTATATTTGGAACACAGAAATAGATAACAGGAATAGATGCTTTTATTAATGTGATCTTTGCAATAAATGGCTCCAACCTGCAAAGCACCAACTCTGTCTTGTCAAGGCACCAACCTTGAATTTAGGAACAGCAACTCCCAGGACACCAATCCTTTCAGTTCTGAGGCACCAACCTCAAGGGCTCCAACCCTCTACTGTAAACTGTCTGGATCTGTTTGGTTTTAATTCTCTGCTCCCAACCCTGCTGGGCCTATGACTTACTTATGTCCTCCTGTTCCTTCTATTTCTAAACTTGCCAATCACACTAAACTTTCCTTGTTCTCTGTTTTATATTCCTGATACCCCTGACCGTTGGCTTCCTTTCTCGCTGGCTCTTTGGCTTTCTCAACACTCGCTTGATCTTTCAGATCCAATGGCTATCAGAGATTTCGGGTGGACAAATAGCATGGAGAATACCCACCCAATAAAGGGGTTTTCTCTCTCTACCCTCATGCTACGTGTCGCTCAGTTAATGGAATCGGGCACTCTCCTCTAAATACCACTTACTGCCTAGTGTTCGCCTGAAAACCACTGCCACAATTACAAACCCGCCTTTTGGAATATAACCACATGCATTCACTTTTCATTCGTCTTCTTGATTTCTATCGATATTATATACTCCTTTGCTCTTTTGGCTCCTCCTCTGCTCTTTTAGCTCCTTTGTTAACTTCTTTGGCATCTATTACATGTGATACTCCCGATATGGCTCCTCCTCAATCTCCCGCTCTTACACTTACTTGGCTTTCCTGTGGCTTCTGATACTTGGCTTTCTTGTGGCTTTCTCTGCTTTGATAGCTCTACTCTGATAGCTCCTATGATTTCCGATATTCTGGTTTCTCCTCATGGCTTTTTGATCCTATTTCTTCACGGATCTGCTCTACTCCTTGGCCTCACATCATTGTTTACTCATCCAAAATATTTCCATATTGACATCAATGACAATCTAGGTCAACAATCTCCCCCTTTGTTATTGATGGCAATATTCTTCTTCTCTCCCCATTTGACATCAATGGCAAAAGAGTGCTCAGGGACTCCCCTTATTGAATTGCTCCCCCTGTCCTGCAACATCTTTATGAATCAACTTAAATGATGCTAAAGAGATAACTACCATTTTTTGACGAAGATGTTCAAATGCTTCTCAAGGAAGAGGTTTTGTGAAAAATATCAGCTATCTACTCCTTAGTATTGATATATTCCAAGATGATGTTTTGTTCAGCTACTTGTTTATGAAGGAAATGATACTTGATTGGTATATGTTTGGTCTTTGAGTGCATCAATGGATTTTTGTTGAGGCTGATCACACTTGTGTTATCACAATAGATGGTAGTTGGTTGATTTGTACCTATGTTGACATCTTTTAGAGCTTCCTTCATCCATTGTATTTGAGTACAACAATCTGCGGCAAATATATACTCAGCTTCAGCTATAGATAGTGCTATGGATGTCTGTTTTTTTGCTGAGCCAAGATACAAAACAGTCTCCCAGGAAGAATGCATTTCCACTAGTACTTTTCCGATCATCGACACTTCCGGCCCAATCAGCATTGATGTATGTAGTCAAAGTAAGAGTTGAGCTCTTAGGGTACCAAAGACCAAAATCAGGAGTTCCTTTCAGGCATCTTAGGATTCTTTTCACAACCAACAAATGGGATTGTTTAGGCGCTGATTGAAATCTTCCCACCATTCCTACTGCTTGCATAATGTCGAGTCTCATAGCAGTTAAGTACAAAAGGGCTCCAATTATTGACCTGTAATGAGTTGCATCTACCGGAGGGGAGTCATCATTTTTGCTCAATTTGTAACTTGTGGTCACAGGTGTGGTCATGGGTGCACAGTCTTCCATTCCATATCTTTTAAGCATGTCTTTAAGATATTTGGCTTGAGATATAAACATGCCTGTCGTGGTTTACGATACTTGTAGTCCAAGGAAGTGAGATAAATCTCCTATCATTGACATCTCGAACTCTTTTGACATATTTTGAGAAAACTCATGGCTCATCTCATTATTACTAGCAAAAATCAGATCATCAACATAAACAAGTGTGACTAGTAACTTATCCTTGTCTGTCTTTACGTAGAGATTACTTCCTGCCACCCCCTTCTTGAAGCCTTGTTGTTGTAGATAGTGATCCAATCTTGCGAACCAAGCTCTAGGAGCTTGTTTCAACCTATATAATGCCTTTTTCAACTTACAAACAAAGTGTTTTCCTTCTGTTAGATTAGACCCTTCTGGTTGCTCCATGCAGACTTCTTCCTTGAGTTCCCCATTCAGAATGGTTGATTTTACGTCCATTTGATAGATTTTGAATCCTTTTGAGCAAGCAAGTGCCAAGAACATCCTGATGGCTTCCGCACGAGCTACTGGTGCAAATGTTTCTTCAAAGTCAATTCCTTCAATTTATGAATAGCCTTAACAAACAAGCCTTGCCTTGTTTCTGATGATTTGTCCATCTTCATTCATTTTGTTCTTAAACACCCACTTGGTTCCTATTATGTTTTTGTCCTTTGGACGAGGTACCAGCTCCCATGTCTCATTCTTCTCAATTTGAGACAGTTCTTCTTCCATTGCTTTTACCCAATGAGGATCTTTACTTGCTTGAGTAAATGTTTTTGGTTCTATCATGGATAGAAGAGCAATATCATTTTTCTTTGGTGTATTTGTCATCCTTCTTCGAGTTTGCATCCCTTCCCCAATAATTTGCTCTTCCGGGTGATATTTTTGGAGAAGTTTCATCTTTGAAGGAGTTTGAGATGGTTCTTTTTCCTTGGGTATTTCTTGATTTTTTCCTTCTTATTTAAGTTCTTCTTCTTCAATGAGAGGATCTACTTCATGTTCTTCAATTTCTTTCTCTAGAAGGTCTACATCAATCTTCACATCAATGCTTTCCACTATTTTCCGTAGTCGGTTATTGTAGCACTTGTAGGCTTTGCTCCATGTAGAATATCCAAGGAAGATCCCTTCGTCAACCAGAGAATCAAACTTTCCTCGTGAGCCATCATTGATTTTTATGAAGCACTTGCTTCCAAAAATCTTAAAATATTTTACTGAAGCAGGTCTTCTTTTCCATAATTCATAAGGAGTCTTTTCATTATTTGGTCTTAATTGAGTTTGATTCAAGGTATAGACAGTTGTCCCCACTGCTTCTCTCCATAATTTTGGCTGTAAGTCAGCTGCTATTAACATTGTTCTAGCCATTTCTTGAACTGTTCAGTTTCTTCTTTCAACGACCCCATTTTGCTTGGGTGTTCTGGCAGCAGAGAGTTCTCTTTTAATTCCATGTATTGTATAGAATTCATTAAATTCTTTTAATGTGAATTATCCCCCTCTATCTATTCTGAGGCACTTAATCTTTGAATCCTTTTCATTTTCTACAAGAGCTTTAAGATTCTTAAAACACTCAAATGCTTCAGATCTATATTTTATAAAATATATCCACATCATTCTAGTATAGTCATCAACAAATAAAGCAAAGTACCTTTCTCCTTGGAGTGTCGAAGTTCTAGTTGGTCCACATAAATCAGTATGGATGATCTCTAAAGGCTTTGATGTAGAAAACTCCTTGGTCTTGTGGTTGGTTCTGGTTTGCTTTCCATGTTGACATGGACCACATATTCCTTGATTCGGTTTGAATAACTTTGGAATGTCTCGTACTGCTTTAATCTTGCTGATATTGATCAAGTTATTGAAGCTTGTATGTCCAAGTCGCTTGTGCCACAACCAGCTTTCATCTGTTTGACTTAAGTAGCATTTGTCTTCTTGAATCTTGTTCAAAATGTAGATGTTGTCTGGTGTTCTAACCCCTTTCACCACAAGTTCCCCTGAGGAAGAGTTCCTTATTTCACAGCCTTTGGTGCTAAAGGCAACATTATGTCCTTGGTCACAGATTTGGCTAACACTCAAGAGGTTGTGTTTGAGCCCGTTTACTAGCAAAGCATTTTGAGCTTTTCCTTTTCCATTAACAAGAGTAACAGTTCCTTTTCCAGCAATTTTGGCAGATCCACTTCCAAAGGATACATTTCCTTCCTTTTTTTGTTCAATGAGACAAACTTCCTTTTGTCCCCTGTCATGTGTCTGGAGCACCCACTATCCACAAACCAATGATTTTCATCATTTTGAGCATATAGAGCTAGGCCACATTTATCCGTGTTGGGATTCTCACTTCTTGCTTTTCCTCTTTTGAGTGGGCAATTTTGTTCATTGTGTCCATTATTGTTATATAATGAGCAAATCATATCAAATTTGGCGAAAGGATCAAAAGAATTGTAGGTTTTGATTTGTCCTTGCCCTTTGGGTCCATATGGTTTGTTTATTTGATGCTTCAGTTTTGATGTGTCATTCTTATGAGCCATGCAATGTCTAGCTAAATGACCAAATTTTTTACAATGAAAACAATGCCCAAAAAAGATAGTTTTGTACCTGGTGTGATAGCCATGATTTGAATCAACATTCTTCCTTGGAGTTACTCCTGCTTTATTCTTTGGATTTGAGATGGGCCTTTGATGAAGTACTGTTTTGTATCTGTTATAACATCCATGATTCGAATCAACATTCTTCCTTGGAGTTACTCTCTCTTCATTCTTTGGATCTGGGATGAGCCTTTGATGAAATAATCTTTCTTCTTTTGGGTTGCTGGAAAGTACGTCGCCATAGCTTTTCGCATTATTCTTAGCACTTGATGATTCTCCTTTAAAACCTATTCCAGATTTGTCATGTTGAGGTTTTTGATTATTTAGGATAGTGTCAAGTATTTGAGAGCTTTTCCAACCCTTTTTAACTTGCTCCAATTCCTTCCTCAGAGATACTATTTCAGCTTCACGTTCTTCGCAAGCTTTTTCTTTTTCTTTTAGCTTATTTTTCAAGAGATCTTCCCTTCTTTTTATTTCCTCGTTTTCTACCTTGAGAGAAATGATTTTATTTCGTAATTTCTCATTTTCTTCAATGGCACTTATTAACAATTCATCTACATTTCCATCTAGCCCTGAGTCATCATCATTTGTGAATGCCATGAATAATACTTCTTGGCTTCCAGCACGATCATTTTCTTCATCTGATTCTTCATTACCTCTGTTGCGGTGTGAGGGAACTGGTTGGTTGATTTCTTTTTAAGGACTACAAATTCATCTTCATCAAACTCATCTTAGAAAGGAAATTCTTCTTATTGAACCCTTTCTTTTTGTATACCATCCTTTTAGAATTTTCTTCATCATCACTATCATGCTTATGAGGACATTTTGTAGCATAATGACCTATTTTTCCACATTTGAAACAAATAAGAGGGTATTTACCTTTTAGCGTAGATCCTTTCTTCAGTCTTCATACAAATTGCGCCAATTCGGATTCAACATTAGAGTCATCACTATTGACATTCCTTTCTTTCCCCTTTTTTGATTTTGAGGCCTTGAATGCTGCATCTTTGGAACTTGGGCAACCTTTTCTCATCTCATACGCAATGAGGATTCCATGGAGTTCATCCATCTTGAGAGTATCTAGATCCTTCACTTCTTCTATGGCACTTACTTTGGAGTCAAATCTGTTTGGGAGAGATCTTAAGACCTTTTGAACAATGGTGCTTTCTTCAATGTTTTCGTCCAATCCTTTAAGAGAATTGACCACTTCAGCTACTCGAAGAAAGTATGATGCAGTATCTTCTTCATCATCCATTTTTAGACTTTCAAATTGCCTTCTATGACTTTGAAGCTTTGCCTTCTTGACTTTGGAGTCCCCGCCGTATAAGCTAATTAGCTTATCCCATACTTCTTTGGCAGAGTTACAATTCACGACTTCTGTAAATTCAAAATCAGTGATTCCATTAGTGATGGAGTTTAAGGCTTTTGCATTTGCAACGTAGACTTTCCTCTCGTCTTGATCCGTTGGAAGAGTGGAAGGAGCTATGTACTCATTTAAGACCAAATGCCAAACTTCAGGTCCAAGGGACATTAAGTAGTAGGACATTCTCTTTTTTCAAAATTCAAAATTTGTGCCATCGAACAGAGGAGGTCTTCCTGACACTTCTTGATTTCTCATCACATCTAAAAATCCTTCTTCAAGCTGTTAGGCTGATATGAAGAAGCTTTCTCTGATAACAATTGTTGGGAACACTAGGGGGGTGAATCAGTATTTCTTTTTTCAATTATTAATTTTATCAGTTAAAAACATTTATATTTGGAACACAGAAATAGATAAGAGGGTAGATGCTTTTATTAATGTGATCTTTGCAATAAATCAAGTACAATATATATATATATATATATATGTGTGTGTGTGTGTGTGTGTGTGATTTCAATCAGTTGCCAAGCACCAACTTGGACTCTTTGTGAGGCTCAAACCTCCAGAGCACCAACTCTGTCTTGTCAAGGCATCAACCTCAAGGGCTCCAACCCTTTGTTGTAAACTGTCTGGATCTATTTGGTTGTAATTCTCTGCTCCCAACCCTGTTGGGCCTATGACTTACTTTTGTCCTCCTGTTCCTTCCATTTTTGCCAAAGCTTCGGCTTCCTTTATTTTCTTACAGTTTGCCAGTCACACTAAACTTTCCTTCTTCTTTGTTTTATATTCCTAATACCCCTGACCTTTGGCTTCCTTTCTCCGCTGGCTCTTCAGCTTCCTCAACGCTCGCTTGATATTTCAACTTCCTCTACGCTCACTCTTCAGCTTCCTCTGTCTCTTCAAATCCATCAATACACAAGACATGTTAATGTGGAAGAGAGGCCGAATTACAATAGTGTTGCATATTAAAAAATATCAGAGAGGCCCTTTTAATATTCATACAATATACATTAAATGTTCACGGAAACCATATATGAGAGACTATAGCCATATAGAGGTCCCACATGCCACCTCATCCTTTTATCGCAATCGCCGCTTCTGGAGGTTCACACATAACATAGTCAATTCCCAATTGCCAACGGAGCGAATGCGATATGGTATTAAACAACTATTAATAAGTTCGTCAGGTCCATACCCTTATTGCAATCCCCGGATTGACATTCCTTTGTACATTGCGATTACCGCGGATGCGACATTTGATTAAGCCATGCTATAATGGTGTAGTCGGATCTGCAATTATATCGCAATCGGCGGATTTCAATGTCGCAAAAACTTTAACAAGGCTTGCGATATTGCGACGGATGCGATATTACAATAGGGCATGTTATAACGGTGCAGCGGGTTCGCATACGTATCGCAATCGACATTTTAATGTGGCAAGGCTTTAAAGAGGCTTGCGATATGGCAGATGCAATGTAACTTTAAAGTGTATTATAATGGAATCCTCGGGCCCATGTATTGTATCGCATCTATATAATATATATATATACTCCTTCGTTCTTAACTTTGGTTAATGCGGACTTACCCCATAACCATTTATCCCCTTTAATTCTATTATAACCCTCGTATAATGGCAATATACACAAACACACGGGAACTTGCATTTTCCGCTTTTCCATAGCCTTGGCGCGTTTATCGATGCTTACCTTTATCAAGCTCATTCTCTACCATAGATTAACTCGCGCTAGATCCAACGGCTATTAGAGATTTCGGGTGGACAAATAGCATGGAGAATACCCGCCTGATAAAGTGGTCTTCTATCTCTACCCTCGTGCTACGTGTCACTCAGTTCATGGAATCGAGCATTCTCCTCTAAATACCACTTACCGCCTAGCGTCCGCCCGAAAAGCACTGCCACTATTACAAACCCGCCTTTTGGAATATAACCACATGCATTCACTCTTCATCTGTCTTCTTGATTTCTGCCGGTATTATATACTCCTCCGCTCTTTTGGCTCCTCTATTAGCTTCTTTGGCATATATTACATGTGATACTCCTGATATGGCTCCTCCTCAATCTCTTGCTCTTACACTTACTTGGCTTTCCAGTGGCTTCCGATACTTGGCTTTCCTGTGGCTTCCGATACTTGGTTTTCCTGTGGCTTTCTCTGCTTTGATAGCTCTGCTCTAATAGCTCCTATGACTTCCGATATTCTCTCCAATGGCTTGACTGTCTTGGTTGTCCTGTGGTTTCTCCTCATGGCTTCTTGCTCCTGTTTCTTCACGGATCTGCTCTACTTCTCCTTGGCCTCACATCATTGTTTACTCATCCAGAATATTGTCATATTGACATCAATGACAATCTAGGTCAACAGTATGAAACCAAATGTCTATAATAAAACAATTTAGCCACGGTGTCTAACTATGAGTAACCATGTACTAAAATATTCCTAAACATGCTTTTACATAGACTCGATAAACACTAAGACTCACCTAAGACCTTGTCAACGAATTCCATCCTAGCTTTGAGGTTATAACTAGAAGAGAAACTTTGTCGATTATCCGTATTTACAAACACACATAATTCGAAGAGGTTAAAAAACTTCCTAGGATGAAATCCTTTGACAAAAATCATAGGCTTACCTAGGTATTGTTACATGACTTAATGGTCATACTAGCACCATTTACAATAATTTGCAGAAATTGGGTTTATAATGATAAAACTAGAAGTTGAATGATGACAATGATCCTTGAAAAAATTTGTTCGGTGCTTCGTACTCTACTTCTTGGCTTGTTGACAAAATGTGGTCAACAAGCCTAAGAATAAAGCTAAAATCAAGGAAGTATCTAGTGACCCTATCAGAGAGTTGGCTCAATTGATAAAGATTATGGAGGTCAACCACGCCAATCAAATGAATGCCATGCAAAACAGATTGATTGCCATGGAGAGGTTGAAAGCAAAAAGATTCCATCCTAGGCCAAATGATAGGTGGTAAAAAAAAAAGGGCCTTCTCAAGATCAACGACCACCTAATCCATTAGAAACTACAATTTTGGTGGAGCATCAGGCCCCTCCTTTTTACATACCATGCAATGGGTTTCATGAAGAACCTCCTTGTCCTATTTTTTGTCAAATTGTTAAAGGAGAAATTGTAGGAAGAAGTGAACAAATAAGCATGCCTCGAGATACCTCTATTCTCATCTACTATATGGAGGTTTTCAGTGATGAGATGAGATATGAGTTGATGGATAAGCAACCAACGACTTTGAAGATTGCACAAAATATAGTTGTAAAAATTGATAAGAACATGCAATCTTCAAGAAAATCAAATCTCTCTGGTTTCACAAGAGGGACTTCCTCAAAGTCACTAGAGCCTAAGAATAAAGCTGAAATCAAGGAAAGTATCTAGTGACCCTGTCAAAGAGTTGACTCAATTGATAAAGACTATGGAGGTCAACCGTGACGATCATATGAATGCCATGCAAAATAGATCGATTGCCATGGAGAGATCACAAGCAAATAGATTCCATCCTAGTCCAAATGATAAGTGGCAAAAGAAAGGGCCTTCTCAAGATCAGAGACCACCTAATCCATTGGAAACTACAAATTTAGTGGAGCATCAGGCCCCTCGTTTTTGCAGACCTTGCAATGAGTTTCATGAAGAACATACTTGTCCCATTTTTTGTCAGATTGTTAAAGGAGAAGTTGTATGAAAATGTGAACAAATAAACATTGTTGGGAAAAAGCATACTCTTTCTATGGTAAATTGGATAGAAAGTATTGAAAAGAGTCAAATTATTAATAATGTGAATGTTGTATATGATAATGTTTAGTAAAATTTATGGTGAGAAGCCTACGCCTGAACAAATCCTTAAGATGGCTAGGCATAAGGGAGTAACTTATCAAAGAAGGGGAAATAAGGGTAAAGGTAACTTGTAGCAAAGTGTACATAAGTCTTTCAATCCTCCAACTTCGGATCTGAACATGGATTTGGGTGGAATGCCAAAGTCTTGGTTCTAATAGCAAAACTTCTCAAAATACCATCTGAGAAAACCAAATTTATTAAAGGCTATAGACGGTCCTCAAGGAAAGGGTAATGAAAAGATTCCCAAGGATCCACTTGAGGATGCTCCTGTTATATTGCAGAGTATGGATAGGGGTATGGGAAATGAAAAGCATCAACCTTTCTTCATCACGCTGTTGGTGAATAACTATCTCCTACATAATTGCATGTTAGACTCAAGGGCTTCTTCAAATGTGATAACTAAAAGGTCATGGAACAATTAAACTTAAGAATATCTAGACCTTATCATAACATTTGTGCTATGGATTCAAAGAAGATTGAAGTGTATGGTTTGATAAAGAATCTTCAAGCACATTTGGCAACGTACCCAAATAATTCAATTACTATGGACATGGTGGTCATAGATGTGCCTAATGCATGGGTATGCTTTTATCTAGAAAATGGACTGCAAATTTGGGTGGTAACATCCAGATGGATCTATCATACGCTACCATCCCAACCAATGATAACACCTTTGTCAGACTTGATAGGGAGCTTGAAATATTAGAGGAAATTTCAACCTAAAAGTGGCCTCCTAAGGAAAAATAATAAAATAATAGGAAAACAATAAAACAATAGATATGAATTTTGGAGGGAAAAAAAGAAAACTACCTTTTCTCATTGTATTTTTGGCTTATCTTATTATAAGTTTACTCAAATTTCAAGTGTAGACACTCGTTGGATGCGGAATTAAATTCTACATCCAACGAGTACCTATTATGCATACTTTTGAGAAGACCCACATTGATAAAAAAATGAAGATCAATGTGGTTCTTCTCAAAAGTATGCATAATAGATACTCGTTGGATGCAAAATTTAATCCCGCATCCAACGAGTGTCTACACTTGAACTTTGAGTAAACCTATAATGAGATAAGCCAAAAATAAAATTAACAAAAAATAACCTTTTTTTCCCTCCAAAATATTTACATGTACCTCTTTTTAAATTTAAAGAATTTTGATTGTTTTACATATTATGTATGTGAAAATTTCATGGGCAATTTTAGGCTTAAATTTCCTCTAATGGGAGGTATCACGTTGAGAATCCCAAGAATCCAAATAATGAGTTGATTTATAAATCAAATGAGCTTGGGAGCTATGTTGTGTTATCAAATTCCTTAGCACCTATAGAAGACAAGATTAAGGAAGAAAAGGTTGATAAAGTTTGGCATATGAATTTTGATGGTGCCCATTCAAGATTTGGAAAGGATGTTCAGGAACTAATAGCAGTGCCTAGGGAATTAAACAATAAAGCAAATGAGTTAGCAATAGCAAATTCTATGCTACAACTCACAGAGGAATTAATAAAAAATCAAATAAAATGGAAGTTATTTTTAGACCGTCAGTGCCTAACAATAAAGATCATTGGCTAGTTTTCAATGATGAAAAACAAATATTGAGATTTATCAACAATATGCATGACTTCTCACATTATCGAGTCAGTTATAAAGAAGATGGGTGTGAATACCAAGAGGTTGATGAAGATAGCATAAACCCCGCTCCCACAAGACCCATAGCTTTAGAGCAAATCTTTCATGGGCATGACAGCCATAAAAAGAAAATTGAACCCGGTGACCACATAGAGTTGAACATTGCGACAAATCATGATCCCAAGTTGATCAAAATTGGAAAAGGTACATCAGAAAAGGATCCAATAAATCTTCTTGTAAATGGGCAGTTACTCAAGTTATTCTTCACCAAGAACATCTAACGCCCACAAGGCATTCTTCTGTAATGTGTTCCTAACCTTTTCTTGCATATCTTCTCTTGCCTTTCATTTCATAATTTGTATTAAACTTGTAGGGTATTAATGATTTTATATGGTGCATGTGCTACTACTATTTCTTTTGGCGAGATGTTTGAGGTCATTACAGATTCTGAAGTTCCTGCATGCTTTCATAAGGATCAAGCACATGTCCCTATGTGAAGCCAAATGTTACTTGCTAGATGCACTTAGCAAATAAAGGAAGAGGACTATCAAATTGAACAAGGCACCGATCAAAATTTCAAGTCTACGAGATTTGCAAGGAAATTTTGCCCCTTCTTCTTTCTTCTTCTCTCCTCTTCTCTCTTCTTTCTCTATGGAATTTTTGTACCCCTTGGGGGAATTTTAAAAAACATCACTAGCATGACAAACTTACGTCAAAGGCTTAGTCCCTCAAGAACTGGTTACTAAGGAAGTTGCTCCAGAGTGTTATTTTTCACTTAATTAATTATTTTTGTTTTTTAGTGATAAATAATTAATTGAGTTTTTTCACTCACATCCTCCAAAGTTGGACTGTCTCTTAATAACTAGGCCTTGTGGGTGTTTTTTGAGTCTACAGTCTAAGTGTACTACCATGCTAGCCATTATCTTGAGCCTTGCGGAATTGCATTAGGTTTTTATAGGATTTTTTAATAATTAAAAATTTCTAGCAGAACGAGAATTTTTAATTAAAATTTATGTGACCAATAAAAAAGTGGTACTAGGAAGTTTTGTATGGCAAGTAGGTACTCGTTTTTCAACCTTAGAATACTAGCATTACCTTCGTACCCCCTTTCTGGTGAAAATCACTAATTTTTCCTCGTGAAAATAAATTATTTATTCAAAAATGTGAGCAAAAGACAAAAAATCATGATATTAAATAAGAAAAAACATGTTGGAAACATGTCTCTAGTTAAACTGAGACTCGCAGTTAGTTGATGGTGAATTACCTCATGACATAGGCTAATTTGGGAGCTTGAGTTAGAGGCCAAGTTAAGGGTTGAGTTTGTCGCCAATGAGGCTGAGTTAAAGTAATCATAGAGGTTGAGTTGTCTCATGAGTTGGAGATTGAGTTGAAGGATAAGTGAAGGCCAAGTTAGGACAAGTTAGGTCACAATTTAAGTGGGGAGTGTTATCCACCACCTACGGGTAGTATGCATAGGAGAAAAAATTTTCCTTAGATGGTCCTTAGCCAGCAGCCAATAGCCCCTTGCAACCCCCAGATAGCTCGATGTGCCATTTTCTCCGCCATCTGAGCCAGCCATGTGCTCCCTTACCCATTTGTTATGAATGTGTGTTTGAAGGTGGGCCTCTCGACCCCAAAGTTATGGCTTTTCAATGGTATAGTTGAGTAATTTTCCTTACTTGTCATGGGCACTTTTGAGCATGAATTGGTGGGGGGGTTCGGCGGAAAGAGTGGGTTAGGCTTGTATTCTTGTCTCCACTACCCAATTTCGTGGTTACCCTTGTATCCTAGTCTAATAGGATCTCCTTTACAGACCCTTTGGCTTTTGGGTTGGCACTACATAGGAAATCCCAATTTGGTTGTGTGGTCTCGCTTCCCAATACCACCTACATCATTCCTTTTCCACTCATTTTAGCCCCATTCATCTATTTTCCCATCCGGGTCCACATAGGGTTAGCCTCCCCCTCCCCCTATCCACACCTTAGGTCGAGCCTGGAACGATGCCCCAGAGGTTGATGCAGCTAAAAAGAAAGAAAAAGCATAATTTGGCCACTCTCAACAGGAAATGTACCACAAAATGCAAAAGATGGTCTCAACATACAAATTTAGCACATAGAGCCAAACATGAGCTCTACCCCTTATCCATAGGCGTCACCCTGGTTCCTATGGGCCCTAAATGAGTCCCCTCTATCACTAAGAAACCCATGATTGTCCCAACCCCTGGTGGGCGATGAACCGCTCCACCTTCAAGGGGTATCCACTGCTACATATTACACATTATGATCTCATCCCCTAGAGCCTTGAGCAATTATGAAGAAAAATCAATAAAAGTAAAAAGGCATATGAAGAAGGGTGGAAAAACAAAGGTCGGGGTAACTCATGTACCACGATTTGCTCCCTCCTACACTCACATACCCAGGTGCGGACTTCCCTTATTATAGCTACCCATGAACCTTAACATGTGGTCTAGATGATTCCCCTGATCCCCACTCCATTCCATTATTATATCATTTGCCACCTACCACTTAAAGGATGTACCATGGACATGTAGCCCCCTTTAGAGGTTGAAACCACCTAATAGGGTCTTTGTTTAGCCCCCTATTGAGCTTGGAGACACTTGTACATGCCAAATCCCACTATGGAAGGGCATGCCACTACGAAGTGCCCCATTGGTCCCATGACTTGTAAGCTTTATTACTTGAGTATTCTAATGCCTTGTTGTATTCGAGGACAAGGGGACACATTGGATCTTATGCAGGATTGCAGGTGGATCTTCATTTGGGGTTTGGTCTCCCTATACAGGGTCCTATCCCTCTAGAGAGCCACATTGGCACTTGTAGGGTGAGTGTTGAGAGCCATGGGCCTCCACCATAACAAATAATACTTCATGGATTCCTAGCACCAATCATTGATTGCTAGTGTTCCACCTTTTTGGATGAGGATGATGCACTTAGTTCACCATGCCCAGTCGGCTCCACACTTGGCGGATGTTCCAGTGTCTAAAGGATTTCTCCCACTACAAAGTGAGGGCTTACATCACCATCCTAGCCCTTACAGGTGGTCTACAGGCAATTTGATCCACTTGGAGACCCAAGAGGATGTCCTTGTGCCCCCA
Organism: Pinus taeda; assembly: GCA_000404065.3. Lineage (NCBI taxonomy): Eukaryota > Viridiplantae > Streptophyta > Pinopsida > Pinales > Pinaceae > Pinus > Pinus taeda. The sequence goes on from APFE030488144.1 coordinate 144,259, forward strand.
CACCCACTTGGGAGCACCACAGGTTCTTGCTTGGAAAACAAGGGGCCAACCCCTTGTCCACTATGTTGGGAGTCCATTTCTACATCATGGCACCCCTTGGACTTCATTAGGCCTCCTTAAAGGCCCAACGACTCACTGTATTGATCATTTGGCCCTTTTGAGAGGCTTATTCATGTATTATTGAGCTATTTGGTGGGCTTGTCACCAAAAGTATTGTTATTATGCACATTATTTTATTTTAGGGTCTCAATTAGGCCAATTTAGCTAAATCGAATTCATTAGAGAGTATATAAATAGAAGCGAGATTATTCATTTTGATCATCATCACTTGGATTGGATTATCTTCTCTTGTGAGATTTTCGCTATCCTTCTTGGAGGATGAGTTTGGATGAATGGATGAATTTTGATGTTTGGATCTCTTCCATTTTGTCTTGGAGCTTCATTATTGGCATATGTTGATGATTGGATATACTCTTTCTTACATGTAAGTACTCTTTAAATTCTATATTTGTTATTTTCTCGTCATATGCATGTTGATGGGATTTTTGCTATACTAGGCTGAAATTTACTACTTTTCTAATATGAAATTGTGGAAATTTAATCTTTTATAGCATTGCATCATGTTATGGGCCATGTATGAATGAGTGAATATTCCTAGAGACATTTTGTGTCAAAATTTTATCTTGATAGGTCATCAAATATTGCAAATCGAAGTATAAAAATCTTGAAGCAGTTATTCTCATGCCCTAATGCCATGCGAAGTTGTTTCTAAGGCCTCCTTGACTAAGTGAATCCATTCCAAATGTTAAAACCTCCTTGACTCCATCTCTCCCAAGGGGCAAGGCACTAATCCTCCATAGGTGATCACTTAAAAGCATATTTTTCCTCACCTCTCTCCCTTTCTTTCTAGGCCTAGCCTCCATAGGTGACGTACGGCATCAATTTTATCATGATTCATCCATCTAAAAAGTTTGATCTCTTGCCCACTACTGCATTGTTGTGTCTTCTAGAGGCCCTCCAATTTCAACCCGTTCTAACAATGGGATCTTGAGATATTTCAAGCCCTAGCTCTAAGATTGATTCTTGCCCTTGGTTTCCCTTGGCTAGTGACCTCATTAGTATCATTGCACCAAAATTACCAAAAATTTCTCCTTTGATCCCCTTCTCCCCCTCAATTAGGTCAAGCACACCCCTGGTTGATCAATTCCAACCCCTTGACCCAATTTTGGGTCCACTTGGTCCCATGTGGTCCCACAACCTATTGAAGTTAATTTCACAAAAACCACTTGGAAACCAAGTTTTCACAAGGATTTCTAGGACTAGGTATCTTCCTTACAAGTCTTATCCTCAAACCCTAGCCCTTGAAATCCCCTTGGCCCTTCCTAGACCATGCTTTTCAAGCAAGCAAACCATACAATTGAGTCTCTCTTGTGAATAGACCTTAGGAATCATTATTCATACTTTCATTAGCTCACTCATCTAGTGATTCCCTTCATACTGGGTCTCCTCCCATTGGTCAAATTTCGTAGAGAGTAGGGAGCCTTAGCTGAGGTGACAGTGGATTGTCACTCCATTGTCACCCTTGACCTAGCAGCTGCCCTTTTAGGACCCCCTCCTATGATCCTTGCTAGTTTGAGCGATAACAGGGAGTTAACTGGAGAGTGTGGGGAGTTCTCCCCCTCTTCAATCTTTATTGAGCCTACGCACCTCTTCTTGGAGACACACAAGCCTTCTTGGGGATATGCATACCACCCTTGATGACTCGTCTTCCTCCTTGGGATTCTCTCCTTCTTGGGATCCACACTTTCTTCTTAGGATCTCCTCCCTCTTTATAAATAAAAGTGCTCTCCCCTTGTGCAAGCTAGTGTTGGAAAGTGTGGAAGAGTTGGAAATCTTGGGGAAGCTTTGTTGCTATTGTATTACTCTATCATTTTTAATAAAAAAGGCTTTGGAGGCTACATGTTGTGTTGATCTTTGTGTGGTGGGTTGAATCTCATGTGAGGTATAATTTGTTTCCATTGCATTTGCATGAAATTATTTGTTATTGTAGGCCTTTATAGGGGCATTGTTGTCCATAGGAGAAGATAGACAAACTCAGTTGGTTGATTGTGTTGCTGATTGTTTTGTATTTTGGAATTGAATTTCACATGTGCTTATAGTTTGATTGTCACGTTTATTCAATTTGCATATGCAAGACTTCACCTATTTTAACTAATCTCTTGGCAAGATCTTATGAAGTTAAAGGAGCCTCAAGTTTGAAGAGGTGGATTTTCCTTGGGTGGAGTGCTTATCATTCTTCAACACAAGTGAAGCTATATTCCCACCAAGCACCAAGTGTAGTCTCCAAGCGCTTTAAAGATTTCACCCGTTTCTCCCCTTCTCTTCTCACATACAAACTCCAAAAAAATTCTCAAAATTCTTGGATCGCTTTTGTGAGATTTTATTGTTAAATCTAGCATGTTGAAGGCTAATCTTGTTGAAATTCTACGCCAAGTGCAATAGAATACAATTTTCTGCCAGATAATTAACTCCTAATGATTTTTCACATAGTATTTTATGCCATTGCTAGCATTGAATAATTACACTCGGAAAATCTCAACAATAAATGCAGTGGAAACAATAAAGACAATAATTTTACCCTAAGAAATCCAACCTAGGAGAAAACGAAACAACTTTTCTTAGGAGAAATTATTCTTCAGCAAGGTTTACAAATCAGTGATTTGTCTAGAAATATGTGTTGAGAAATCTAGGGCAACTAGATTAGTGAGATTTCTCTTACTTTGATAACTGCTTGTGATGTTATTTTACTTAACTTGATGTACTTACTATTAAATTCTTCTTATTATTATGTTTTTATCATCAAACAGCTACCAAACTATGAAGATCAAATAGACAAGAGGACACAAAATGTAGGCTACTAACCAAGGCCAAAACCTCTCCTTTTGAGAGGAAAATGCACAAGAATTCTTCTCTTCTTATAGAATGTTCAGATGATGAATTCCAAGACCTAAGACCCTTGTCAAAGACCCCTCCAAGACCAAGTCAAACTCCTCGATGAACTTGCTTCTCACCAAGTCATCTCAAGTCAAACTTGCCTTATAGCTGCTCCAACTTCTCCTTCGACCAAGAATTTCTGGACTTGCAACTTCTAACCTAACTGCAGAAACCCTAGTTTCGCACGTGAGAGAGGATGGTGAAACCTGGCTTCTTTGAGAGAGGATGGTGAAAACTGGCTTCTTTTTCCTTTACTTGGGGTACTTGTCCTTTCCTCATGATTTGGCCTGCAAACTAGATCTTTTCGACCCCAACTTTCAGCCCCTTAAGGTGACTGTATTTTCTATTATGTTGCAACAAGATGTGCCCTAGTTTTTCTCATACGTGTGAAGAAAGATGCCCAAAAACAGTCCTCAAATTCTTTGCTTTCTTCTCCTTTTATTCTCCTTCTCTTTGTTGGGTATTAGGCTCCTTTTTCTTCCTTGATCGAATTGCTTCTTGCTTGAATGTAAGTCTCTCCAAATGAGGTCGATGGCACACTTATATATAGACTTCTTGTGAAGGTCGAGTAGCACTTATGAGGCCGACTTGTCTTGTCTTGCTTGTAGGCTGACTTGTCTTGAAGGTTGTCTTTTGGCATTTCGACTTTACAATAAATTTCTTTGACTTGATACACGATGCCCAATAGGGTCTTTACATATTTCAATGACTCAATGACAAAACCTAGAAGCACTCAATGGGTGCTTGACCTACAAAAATAAACTTGAGCATGAAACCCATGCTAAAAAATAATAATGAATTTCCTTTTTCTCATTACATCAAATATAAAACCATGATTACATTAGACATTATGAAGACCAAACCTAGTTACATTTTCCAACAATATGTACCAATAATCCAAGTCAAATACCAATCATATCGAGTAAAAACATCTATTGGTCAATGTTGGTCAAACCAGCCAAAAAACCAAAAATTCAACACTTGTCAACTCGGCTTGATCCAATTGGCCTGTGGCCAACTGCGGTCAACAGTTCACATGTGCGACCTGTGACTGGTCAAACTGCAATCAAATCCACACGTGCGGCCTCCAAAATTAGTTAAACACTCGATTAACAACTCAGTCAACTCGGTCTACAGCTCATTCAACTTTGGTCAATGCAACTTGCTCAAATTCGTCTTCTTTCTTCACACGTGTGGTTGTCCAAGATAGATAAAATGATGAAGGGGAGAAAGAATAAACTCCAAAATTGAACTTCTCCTTTTTGCTCAAACTTGCTCTTGCTTGGTGATCAAATGAGACATTACATCATCTATTTATACTTGTCAAAGGGGGTGTGAGAACCCAAGGGACACATCCCTTCACAAGCTAGTTGACTTGACGTTTCCTATGCCTACTTGACTTTTTCAAAATAATAATTTGCATTATGCATCTAGGGCTGACTTGAAGACCCTTAGCCATGTGAGAATACCTCCTAATGCTACACAAAAATCAACACTCCCTTTTAACGAGGGAGGTACTCTCCTTAGATGAAAACATATTTCTCCTTAGCTGAAATTTCTCCTCCACTAGAAAAGTCCATGAACTTGCTACGTTGATGTAGTGTCTTCTCACATGCACATCTGTAGATATAGATCACTTTATCTCAAAGCAGACAATGTGAGTATCTTGGGCCATTTACCCCTAGCCAAATTAGCATGGTTCCATGGGTAAATGAATCAATGTCCCCAAGTCAAATCAACATGGCTTCTTACGAGAAGGTTTGCCGCTAAGCCATTCACCCCTGGCCAAATCAGCATGGCTTCTTAGGTGAATGTATTATTCTTCCTAGTCAAATGAGCATGACCCTATGGATGCCAAATCAACATGGCTCCAATGGAAGAATGTATGCCCTATGCTGCAATTTCCTTGGACCATTCACACCCCTAGCCAAATTAGCATGGCTCTGTGGGTGAATGTATCATTCCCCCACTAGTCAAATTCGCATGGCCCTGTGGGAGAGTGTTTGCTCTATCCTGTAAGAATCAATACTCCGAGCCATTCACCCCTAGCCAAATCAACATGGCCCAATAAGTGAATGTATCATTCTCCCCTAGTCAAATGAGCATGCCTTGTGGGAGAATGTCTACCCTATTTTGCAAGTTGCAAAAACATCAACTCTCCCTCTCAATGATGGAGACATTCTGCATCACGCCAAGCTTGTCCTTGAAGCATACAAACTTCGCTCTAGGCAAAGGCTTAGTGAGAAGGTTCGCAATTTGCTCGTATGTGGATATGTATTGGAGCTTCATTGCTCCCTTCTGCAACATGTCTCGACTGAAATGATATTTGATTTCAATGTTCTTTGACCTACGTTAATTTTAGGTATGTTCTATGCTGAGAGCAATTTACTTCAATTTTTCACATTAACTCAATATCAATTCCAGATTAGCAATCACATTTAGCATGATAGTAAAATGCAGATAGAACATAAACATAAATCACAAAAGACAAGCCAAGACAAGAGGACACAAGATGTGGCGCCATCCAGGGACAAACCCCAATGTGGGGAAACCCTTGATCAATTCTTCTTATGTTCTTCAATAGTTCAGCAGAGAGAGATAGTACATATACATCAGAAGTCAACATTTTGACTTATCAAAATAAGAGCAGAGATCTTCTTTATGAAGATAACACATGAGGTAGTTGATCTAAGCTCCGGTGAAGACATACTGCTTCAACTGATCCTGAAAGGTGACTCATCACCATGTTGCACCCATCATTGTGCTGCACTGCGTCATCATGTTGCACCCGTCACTGTGTTGCACCCAATCACTGAGCTGCTCTCATCACTGTGTTGCTCCCATCACAGAGCAATACCTCATCATCATGTTGTACCCATCATCAATAAGTTGTTGCAATACCATGTTGTACCATTGTGCTGCACCATACTACACCACGCTGCACCCAATATACACTCATCCATGCTTGTTGTAATATATATCATTATGTTGCACATACAGCATCCAATATATTGCAACTTATTTCCACTTAACAGCCTTAGCTGCTTGCTATGGCTTGCAACCTAGCAGAGCAGCTAGGCTATGGTTGTTTAGGCTTCTTTCATATTCAGGCAGCAGAGAGCTTCTCTAGGACAGCAACCAAGTCCTCTAATAGCCCTCCTAAACTGCCTCTAACAGTCCTCCTTAACTGCGGATAAGTTCCTTCCATGGACTGTGTCTAGGGCATCAACATGACACATAAGACTGCGATTAGAAGCACAAATGGACAGCTGCTATAGTCCTCTATTTTGGTGATTGTAACCTTCTCTTTTTTTCTACGAGTAGGGCAGACTTGAGACTGCAAATTAGGAACCATTCAGGCAGCTTATTGTAACTCCAGAGATCCCCTAGGACTGCAGCCAGATCTTGTCATTTACTACAGCTAGGGTAAGACTGTAGTCCTCCCATTAGGATTGTGGCTAGGGCTTGCACTCACGGCAGTTTAGGACACATGAAAAACCCTCCTCAAACTGTGGCCTAGAACAGCGTATGAGGGATCTCTTTTAGGGATAGCGTTTAGGTCTTCACCATGACTACGTTTAGGACAACTTCACCATGACTACGTTTAGGGCAGCTTCACCATGACTGCGTTTTAGGGAAGCTTCACCATGACAACGTTTTAGGTGGCATCTTCATTAGGAAACGTAGCTCCTTCTTACCCATGACAGGAGCTAGGTCTAAGGCATCTCCTCAGCTGCATAAACTCCCTTTAGACTTGCAGCTAGGGCACTCTGCCTTCATGATTGTGTTTAGGGCATCATTAGGCCAGCAGTTAGGGTTTGCTTCATACCAACGTTTATCCTTCTCCATGATAGCATAGAGCCTTCTCCATTAGGGCAGCATTGTCTCTTAGGATCTTTCCTCCCACCAAAACCCAAAGACAAGTGGAGAGGAAGAGATCACAAGAAGTGTGTGTGTACAAATGACTAGCAAGCCACCTCTTTTTATACTAAAACGTTGAGCACAAGTGGGGGCAATTTGGTTGCTGGCTGACCTTGACAAATTGTCCCATAACACAAATAAATTCATATCTCCATGAATACTTATCGGAATCGAATGATCTTTAGATCAATCCTACACCTCTCGATGAGAGGAATACAAGAAAAATATCAGTTTTCGTGAATAAGAAGACCCACATGGAGTTTGGCCCTAGCTGGCAACTTTAACAACCTATCATGAAATAACTGGAGTCTCCAAAAGCTTGACACAACTTTGATTATCAAAATATATCAAGGTCATCTCTAACACCTGATCAAATAGCCCTACAAGTAGAATCTGAAACCACACTGCTTCTTGGCTTGCGGCACTGACTGCAATATACTTTGCCTATGTTTTACTGAGTGCGACAGAAGTCTACTTCCTCCAAAACCAAGATATCATAGTTGATCCTCAGCTGAAGCAACACCCCAAGGTACTCTTTTTGTCCTTTGCACTCCCAGCCCAATCTAAATCAATATATCCCTACAGCCTCACTTCACCGCTTGAGACATCTGAAACCATATCGAATTGTACCACACACGTACCTCAACACATGCTTTGTTGCAACCCAATGTACCTGCCTCAGCTCAACCATAGATTGGCCATCTTCCTTCACTGGATCTATCATCATAGTTGCTTTCTAGTTACCCTAATAGGGTGCTCCCTCTAACACTAAAGTAGATCTTCTTGTGACAATCATGGTTGCTCCCTTTGTCACAGAAGCAAATCCTCTTGCCATTGTTGCCCCCTCTATTACTGAAGCATGCCTTATTGTTTGGCATGGTCCCCTCATAGAAGGCATATTGCTCCTAGAGACCTCCTATCCCTGAGCATATAGTCTGACAATCTTGTTGAAAATTTGGCACTCGGGGATGAATTTCTAAAAATGGAAAGTCTAAAAATAGAATTTTTAAAAATAAATAGTATAAAAAATAGAAAGTCTCAAGTATGACTTTCCAAAAATATTCAATCACCTTACTTCAATTAGTAATCAAGTATAGATGATGGAAAATCACTCAACTTATTCTTAATCAATCTTAATTGTTCAATTTTTATTTAATCATCAATATTATCATTATTATTATTATTATTGTTATTATCCTTTATGATAGATACTATTATATTATTATTAAAAGGAAATTCATATCTCTCAATCATGGCACTCAATCATGTCATATGTAACTCCCCTCAATTAATGCATATGTTACTCTCTCACTTAATGGATACACTTTATCATATGCACTCATTAAGCATGTCATAAAAGATTCCTCTTACCCACTCTTTAATGCATATGTTACATTCTCTCATTTATGGCATAAGTTACTAAGGCATGCATTTCTCTCCTTAATGGCATGAGTTACACTCCCTAATTGGCATATGTAACTCTCCCTCAAGGCATGAGAGTTACTCCTCCTTTATGATTCAAACTCCTTGCTCCTCCTATATATATGTGCCTCTCATCCTCTCTTCTTACTACTTGTGCATTATGAAAGAATAATTCGAACTTGAGAGAGAGTTGGAGACAGTTGAAGAAGATTGTGAGAGAAAGACTTGGAAAGTAAGAGCAGAATTTGGTGAGCCAAGGTTGATTCAATGCTTGATTTAGTGCTTTAGTGTTTCAATGTTAATTCAATTGAAGGGAGGGTTGATTCAGTGTGTGCATCTGTTGTTGCTACCAGTGATCTTCATGCTACAGCTTGTTCAGATTTAAGTGAACTTACTCATTTACTTTCTCTCATTGTACTTTGTATCTTTGTTGAACAATTGATTTTTGATAGAAAAAGAATGTAGTTGGGTTTTCCCTTTGTGGATTTTTCCCTAGTCATTGAACCTAAATTCTTTGTGTCTCATTTTGCTCTTGGTTGTCTTCTATTGTGCATTTGATTTATGTTCTATCTACAAGCTTGTCTAATATTGCAGCATAAAGAAGTTTTGTAATAAATGATTATTACTGCATAGAACATCAGAATTTCAACATGGTATCAAAGCTTTGGTGAAGACAAACCCAAAAAGATAAGAGTTGTCTCTCCTTCCTTGCTGCTGAAATCTTATTTGTTGCTTCTCACTGCTACAAATTTACTGTTGAAATATTATCGCTGAAATTCTACTGCTGAAATTTCACTGGTGAATTCTATTTGCTGAAATATCACTGTTGAAATGTTACTGCTGAATTTTATTGTTGAAATCTTACAGCTCTACTGAAAGTTTACTGCTGAATTTTATGGTTGAAATCTTACAATGGAAATCCTACCGCTGAAATTTTGCTGCTACCGGTCTTCCAAGATTTCAAGGAACCCAAGATATGATAGTAATTTTGCAGATAGTAATTATGGTGTTCATGTGTTTAATAGTTGTGGTTTTGGTACTTGATGCATGCAAAAGTAAAGAGTAGTTTTACTTCTGTTTATGCATGTGAAGAAAGTGTTGTTTTGAAAAAGAATATAATGCATAGAAGGTTATGAAAGAATCACTGATAGAAATTGAATGTTGAAGATAGGAGGATTTGACTCACTCACATTATATGAGAAAGGTCATAATCTTATGGGTTTTGGTAATTTTGATAATAGAGTTTACTTAACAATAGTGGTTGTAGGTAAGAATCAAGACTTTTGCAAAATACGGAATGATAGTTTTCTAAACTAACCTCTTTTGCAGCGATCAATGATGGATTATAACTAATATCATTGCAGGCAATGAAGTCAATATGTATAATTATTATTACATGCCTTCACTCTGGGATCAAGATTTGAAGATGTTTATAAAATCAATGGAAGACCTATCCATGCATTGATTCATAATAAGTAATCATCAATATAAACTGTGGCACCAAAAGTTCATTCATCTTCACTATAAAGCATTACCTCATGTGAGAAAGATGGTTTCCAAAATGCTCGAGATTAGAGTGGATCATGATGGAGTTTTCCAAGTAGTGTTCAAGAAGATGGATTTCTTTTGCCAACGACAGATCACTGATGGACAATGGTAACTTATAGAGGCCGGATCAAGAGGGAACTAACAGCTTCCTTCAATCCCCATTAAAAAATATATATAAGTATTTTCAAGTCTTAAGTTGTTTCTTTGTGTCACTGCTCTTGTTTAGATTTATCTTTATAGATATTCTTCCCGCATGAGTATTTGAATGATTCTTTCACTAACTTCTTGATGAGGATGCAATCAAGAAAAGAAGATCTTTAAGATCATTAAGGTGCAGAATAGTGCAGGAAAAGTAAACTCCAAGAGGTAGTTGGTGCAAGGATAATGGAGCCACTCTCACATCTAGAAAAGAAAGAAAGTCATGTCTAATCACCAAGTATATTTTCATTATGTTTGTTTACTTTGCTACTATTGCTCTTGCTCTTGTTCTGGGATCAACAAGTACAATTGATGAATGTGAGAACCAAGTCCTTTGTATCGAGATTGAGAAATATGTCGAGTCATCCCATGACGTGAGTGGACATGAAGTGGACAAGAGCTCAAGACTTCTACAAGGAAGCTAGAATCAATAGAGGGACCACCATATCATATAACCTAGAACAAAATGGGCACTTAAGGATCTTTCACTGCCCTGTCTACTTTCATGTGCCAAAGGAAAAGAGTACCAACCTGAAAGCTTCTGGTAAGAATGGTATGATTATTGGTTATTATGAAAATTCTAAAGCTTACAAAATATATGTGTCTGGTAAAAGAACTATAGAGTTTAGCAAAGATATAACATTTGATGAAGATGCAACTCTTGGAAAGGCAAGAGACACTCCCCTTCCTCCTGCTACTAGTCAAGATGATGCATTTGAGATGCAAGAAAATCTTGAGCCTGAAATTGATACTATTGATGAACCCATGAGGCCCATGGATCCCTTGGATCCTCCTCCATGTGATCCTCCTGCTAAAAGGAGACATTTATGGCTCTGTGACACCCTTCAAGATGCTGATAAACATGTTGCTCCTAGAGGAACCTTCAGAGAAAGCAAGAAACCATGCCGATTCCAAGGATATGTTGTAGCCATGAGCAACATTATTCAAGTTGAACCATGCACTTTTGAAGAAGTTGCGAAGGCTTAAGTGTGAAAAGATGCAATAGCTAAAGAATATGAATCCATCATTCATAATGATGTATGGGAAGTGGTTCCAAGACTCCAAGGTAAATCAGTTGTGTCTTCTAAATGGTTGTATAAAATTAAACATGGTGTTGATGGCAGTATTGAAAAATATAAAGCTAGATTTGTGGCCAAAGGGTTCTCTCAGAAAGAGGGAATAGACTATGATGAAATCTTTGCACCTGTTGCCCATTATACAACCATCTGATCTATTGTGGCTCTACCTGCTAGCCAATGATGGTCCCTTCACCAAATGGATGTGAAGGCTGCTTTTCTTGGAAGAAGTAATTGTGGAGCAACCACAAGCTTTGAAGTACATGACCGGAAAACTCATGTGTGTAGACTGAAGAAAGCCCTCTATGGTTTGAAGCAAACTCCAAGAGCTTGGTATGCCCGCATTGATAGCTTATTGATGAAGCTTGGTTTTACTAGAAGTAATGTTAATCCAAATCTTTACTTCAAGGCAGTCCAAGGTATGCCTTTTGATTTTGGTATTATATGTTGATGATATATTTCTAACCGGTAGTGAACCTATTATCCTCCAGTGTAAGAAGGAGTTAACTTCTAAATTTTAAAATGAAAGACCTTCATTTGATGCACTACTTTCTAGGTCTTGAAGCATGGAAAAAACCTAGTGAGATTTTCTTTTCTTAAGGAAAATACAATGTCAAGCTGCTAGAAATATTTGGTATGACATAATGTAAATCCATGAATACTCCAATGGAGATGAACTTCAAGAAGTTGTGTGGTGAAGCTACAGGTCTTGATTTGGAAAATCCTTTTGAGTATCAACAATTGATTGGGGCACTAATGTTTGTAGTGAATAGTAAACCAGGCATAAGCCTTGCGATCAATACTTTGAGCCAATATTCGATTAAGCCATCACATGCACACTGGATTGTTGCAAAGCATGTGTTAAGATACCTACATAGGAGCATCAATCTTGGATTGAGATATACTGTCGGATATGTAAGACTACATGGGTACTCTAATGTTGATTAGGCTGGTGACTCTGCTGACTGAAAAGGAACATATGGATGTTGCTTTAGCTTGGGATCTGCCATGATACCTTGGATGAGCAAAACAGAAGTTTGTAGCCCTTAGCACGGCTGAAGCCTAGTATATTGTTGCTAGCATAACTAGTTGTGAGGCAGTATGGCCGAGGAAGCTCTTTGGAGAGTTGTTTGAACATGTGTTAGATACGATAGTGATATACTATGACAATAAGAGTGGGATTCCACTTGCAAAAAATCTCATATTCCATGACAAGTCCAAGCACATTGAGATCAAATATCATTATATTCGAGATATGGGGTAGAGAGGAGCAGTGAAGCTCCATCATATTGTGACTGATGATCAAGTAGCTGACATACTTACCAATCCTTTGCCGAAAGGGAAGTTCTTGGTATTCAGAGAGCAACTTGGACTGGCGGATGTGACCCTTCCTAGAGAGGGTGGTCATGGATGATGAGACTTGGTTGTGCGAGATCCTTGTCATGTGTTGACAAGTGGATCCCCCCAAGCAGAGATGTGACTTGGTTGTGCAAAATCCTTGTCATGTGTTGACAAGTGGACCCCCCCAAGCAGAGACGTGACTTGGTTGTGTGAGATCCTTGTCATGTGTTGACAAGTGGATCCCCCCAAGCAAAGATGAGACTTGGTTGTTCAAGATCCTTGTCATGTGTTGACAAGTGGATCCCCCCAAGCAAAGATGTGACTTGGTTGTGCGAAATCCTTGACAAGTGGGTTATCCCCCCAAGTAGAGATGAGACTTGGTTGTGTGAGATCCTTGTCAAGTGGGTATCCCCCCAAAGTCTATGGATGCAGGTGTTCTACCACTTGATTCTTGAGGATCAAGGTGGCAAGATTAGCAGACAATAGGATATAGTGTGATCATTACCTCTCATGGTAGATGGTATCCTACCTATTGTTGATCAAACATATATTTAGGGTGGTAGATTAATCTCCCCTATTGTTTTTGGATATAGGTTGGTAGTCGGAGCTCCCCTATGATGATTCTTCTTCATTAGAGTGAGACATTATTGTTCCAGATGATACAGAGCAAAGATAAACAAAGATGAGCAGAGGAAGCAGAGATCTTTTGTTGCAGAAAGAAATTCCTCCCTAGCTGAGAGGGAGTGTTGAAAATTTTGCAACTCAAGGATGAATTTCTAAAAATAGAAAGTCTACAAATAAGATTTCTAAAAATAGAAAGTCACAAGTATGACTTTCCAAAAATAGTAAATCACCTTGCTTCAATTGGTAATCAAGTATAGATGATGGAAAATCACTCAACTTATTCTTAATCAATCTTAATTGTTCAATTTTCAGTTAATCACCAATATTATTATTATTATTATTATTATCCTTTATGATACTATATTATATTATTATTAAAATGAAATTCATGTTTCTCAATCATGGCACTCAATCATGTCATATGTAACTCCCCTCAGTTAATGCATATGTTACTCTCTCTCACTTAATGGATATGTTACACTCTCTCTTATGCACTCATTAAAGCATGTCATAAAAGATTCCTCTTACGCACTCTTTAATGCATATGTTACATTCTCTCCTTTATGGCATAAGTTATTAAGGCATCCATTTCTCTCCTTTATGGCATAAGTTATTAAGGCATCCATTTCTCTCCTTAATGGCATGAGTTACACTCCCTAATTGGCATATGTAACTCTCCCTCAAGGCATGGGAGTTACTCTTCCTTTATGATTCAAACTTCATGCTCCTCCTTTATATATGTGCCTCTCATCCTCTCTTTTTACTACTTGTGCATTGTGAAAGAAGAATTCGAACTTGAGAGAGAGTTGCAGAGAGTTGAAGAAGATTGTGAAAGAAAGACTTGGAGAGTAAGAGCAGAACTTGGTGAGCTAAAGTTGATTCAATGTTTCAGTGTTGATTCAGTTGAAGGGAAGGTTGATTCAGTGTGTGCATCTATTGTTGTTACTAATGATCTTCATGCTACAGCTTGTTAAGATTTGGGTGAATTTACTCATTCTCTTGATCTCCCATTGTACTCTGTATCTTTGTTGAACAATTGATTTCTAATAGAAGAAGAATCTGGTTGGGCTTTCCCCTTGTGGGTTTTGCCCTGGCCATTGGACCTAAATTCTCTGTTTCATTTTGTTCTTGGTTGTGCATTTGATTTATGTTCTATCTACAATTGCTTATCCAATATTACAACATAAAGAAGTTTTTTAATAAGTGATTGTTACAACATAGAACATCAGAATTTCAACAAATCTCAACCCATGACATCCTCTTGGAATGTTGTTGCTTCCACTCTACCTAATGGTCTGCTCCCTTTGACCTAGAAGCTCCTCCAGTCATCTGACACAGTCTTGGACATCCTATCAATCTATACAATCCTCCTTTTGAACACCAATCACTCCCGCTGAGTCTATGCTCAAGCCCTTAGGCCATACAAGAACCTGACGATTTGGTTACTAGAGAAAAAAAATTCGCAGTCCACTCCCTCTTTTTGGGAGAACCCTCTGTGAAAATTCCAAACTGGAACCCTATTACAGCAACTGGAAATTATTCTCTCTCTATTGACTCCTCATTGTGAGATCTAAATATGGGCAAGGATGAGATCTGAGGACTAGTGTTCAATTGTAACTTTGTCTTAGCACTAATTAATAAAATAAACCAAGAACAACATTCCATCACATTTGTTTTGTTTGCAAAGTTCTTAAATTTCTTGCTATCTTGATGGTTTAAAGTCTCACATGCAAATCTTATTTCAAGAGGTACTTTGGATGCAAGCATTGTAATCTCTTTTAATTTTGCAACAAGTTTAATTTTCTTGTACTTGGAAATTGGCTTACCTTTTGGTTTAATTGCATATTGTCATGAATGGTTGATTTCACTTTCAAGTACTATTATTTTGGGTTGCAAACTTAATTACATGTTGTCATCTTGGTCTAACATTTGAGTTCTTTTTGTGATTTCATTCTCACAAATAGATTTCTAATTGTATCCTTTTAAGCAAGATAGTTCCCATGCTTTGATTGTAGACTTATTCATCTTAAACGTATTTATAATATCTTGTGTTAATAGTTTATTGTTTCACTTTTCAGAATTACTTTGGCTTTCCATTTGAAAGCATTTCAATTCATTTTAAGCAAATACAATTTCATTTCTTAAAGAGCAATACTTTGAAGGCACTAGTTGTTTATGTATTTCATGCTTAACTTATGTATTAATGCTTATTGCCCATATCAGTTTTTGCTTATAAATCTTAAAGAAGTAATCTATTTAACTCTAACAACTCTCCTAAAAACTCATATCACTTTTAACTTAACTTTTCATTAGGGACCACCCCCCTTAGCTAACCTAGGAAATAACTCAAACGGAGAGAGTTGGGATTAGTGTGACAACTCCTTCTCTAAGTTCCTTGCCACCAACCACACCTTGTCGGGTTGAAGGCTTTTCTCACTAACCTGTAAGTAGGTGTAGGCGGTAGGTGATAACAAGACCAGCATTGTTCCTTCTTCTAGAATGAGTGGAGAAGGCAGTAGGATTGTTTCCATCTGAGGGCTTGTCTCATTCCATCATCCTTATTTCTTCTTGAATGCATCTCGCCAATAGTTCCTCATATCCCGAAACCCTGTCATTGTTAAGAATGGTAGTGTTGAACACATCCCAATCTCTTGTAAGGCCCCCAAGTGCAATAAGAAAGAGTTCTCGGTCACCAGTGACTTCTCCAATAGATAGAAGATCATTCTTGATCTCGGTGATCCTCATGAAGTAGGATTGAATAGATTCTCCTCTATCTATCTTGATGTCTTTCAACTTGTTCTTGAGAAAGAGAATTTGATTTGCATTGTTCACTTTGAACATCCCAACTAGCCTTTCATACATCTCCTTAGATGTTTCCAAATCGGAAATATATGCAACCAAAGGCTTGTGAATAGAATCAACAATAATATTCTTAGCTTTTACCTCATCTTTCTTGTACTTGGTTTGAACAACAGCGGATGCACTTGAAGGAGGCTCGGTTATTCTTCCTTTGACATAGTCCATGGCATCATTTTCTTCCAAAGTCATCTTCCATGCATGATAACTAGACTTGTCCTTAAGCTTGTCCTCGGATTGAAGAAAGATGTAGTCGTCATTTGGACTAGTTCCAAGTTCTTGTCCAACAGTGTCCTTTAGTGATTGTTTTGTTTTCACTCTTGCTTGGGCTTTGTCTTCACCTCAACTCTAATAACATGTTAATTTTAGATAACAATGGTATGTTCTATGCTTAAGACAAATTACTTCAATGTTCCTTTAGCAGCCCAATGACAAATCCAATTATATCCAGTAGCAATCACATTAACTTATAAATATTAACAGTAAATGTAAATAGAACATAAAATCATATGCATAAGACAAGTAAAGACAAGAGGACACAAGATGTGGCAGATGCCATGGACAAACCCCAATGTGGAGAAACCCTTTGATCAAATCTTCTTATTATTCTTCAATAGTTCAGCAGAGAGAGAGTACAAATATAAGCCCAAAACAGATCTGCCAAATCAGCAGTCAAATCAGCCCTAACCAGAAATTCAACGATGGTCAAAGCTGCCAAAACATCCTCCAAACAACAGTCAAATTCGGCCTTCAAATCAGCTCAAATTCTTCAGTCAAACCCAGTCAAAGGAGAGAGAAATTCTGCTGTAATTTTCTGCGGTCAAAACAGAAGTCAACCTAAAGTCAACATTGGTCAAACTATCCACAAACACCTCAATTTCTGTGCCAATAAATGCGGCCTAGAAAAATCGGAAATTTGGTCCAAAAATGTTGGTCAACACCCTGAAATCTGCAACTGTTCTGCCCAAAAAAACTCCGCCTCCTGCCACATGTGCAAAGTAGAGAGAGAAGGAGAGTTGCCACACGTGCGAAGAGAGAGAGAAGTCTCCAATGTTGTACGACCCAATCAAGACAAAGAAGAAGATGTGATGAGATGATGTCCAAATGAGGAAAAGGTCTCTCTTATGTATACACTTCATTGAGGGTGAAGAGACATCTATTGGGCTTCATGATCCTACATTTGACTGGATTTGACCTTGACAATTTGTCAATAAGAGAAATAAATTCATAATTACATTTTTGTTTGTTAGAATGAGATGATCTTTATATCAAAATTGTACTTTTCCAAAAAAGGAATCCAATGCAATAATCATCTCCATCATATGAGTTGTCATAAGGTGGAATTTGGCTCTAGTTGCATATTTTAACAGAACGCCTTTGGAGCAACTTTACTGAGGAAGAGCTTAGGCTCAACTTGGTTGAATGCAGCAACGACAAGGCACCAAAGGTGGAGGAGGTGGAAAATTTTGCCCTAGCAGGAAAAGGCAAAGCGAAGAAGGGTCCCAGTAAGGGACAAGGCTCAAAAGGAGAAAAGAAGGACCTTATCAAAGGTCAAGTGTTTTGGCTATGGTGAACTTGGTCACTATGTTAGCCAATGTCCTAATCGAGAGAAGGACAAGAAGAAGAAGCAAAAAGTTGCTTCAGCAGAGATCAAGGATTTGTCTTCCAGTATGGAGGATGAATTCGCACTTATAGCGTCAGTATCCTCAAGAGGAGGAGGAGTATGACACTCCAATATTCTAGGTTAGGCAAGGTCCGAGGAAAGAGCAATAAGGAGATCTAGATCTTAGCCAAGGAGGGCTTGATCAGTGGATCAGATCTAGTAGTTGAGTATATGATTCCTCAGTTGGACCAGTACCTTTGCTACAGGAGTCCAAGTATTAAAGTAGCAGAGAGATCAATGAGAGATCGAGCCTCACTATTACAATGATAGCAACAACGCAGAGGTAGCGCAGGGGCATCAACAGTGTGAGATCAAAGTAGCGCAGTGGAAGCACAAATTGGTTCAGCTATAGCATGTAGCAGAAGAATTAGAGTAGTGCAATGATAGCATGGTGGACAGTGATTGTCAGAGGATTTTCTTCACAAATATTTCTAGTCTCTCAGTGGCAAAGAGAGATTAATTTTATCTAT
Organism: Pinus taeda; assembly: GCA_000404065.3. Classification (NCBI taxonomy): domain Eukaryota; kingdom Viridiplantae; phylum Streptophyta; class Pinopsida; order Pinales; family Pinaceae; genus Pinus; species Pinus taeda. The sequence goes on from APFE030488144.1 coordinate 162,372, forward strand.
GTAAGAGTGTGAGTTGCTCCAGAGAGGAAGTAGTCTCTCCAGTAGTGCAAGTTGACTGAGGTAGAGGAAGTTGCTAGGGAAAAGACAAACTTTGGCAAAATTGATTTGCAAAGGAGAAGCAATTCCATGTTGATGGTTTGATTTCCAGTAGAGGTTGAGTTATTTTCCCAACAATGTGAGTTTGTCAGAGAGGATGCATTAAATTGTCGACACCCAGCTACAAAGGTCGATTCAGGGTCTCAATGGGAGGTCGAATCGAATGGGAGGGGTCGAGTAGCTTCTAGGAGGTTAGATCAACTGGCAGAAATGAAGAAATGAAATTTACCATAGGTTTGCTAATTCATGGCAATCATTTGTAATCACAGATGTTGGACACCAGCAGCGCAGATCAATTCGACTACAACATGTTCCCACAGATCAGTAGGTTGCAGATATACTCACGAAGGCCTTGGGTAAGGCAAAATTAGTCTACTTCAGCAATAAGATGGGAGTAGTGGAGAACACCTTCCTCGCTAAGAGGGAGTGTTAGTTTTTGGTAGCAGCGGACAAGTATTCTAATATCTATGGTGTCTATGAGGCTAAGGAACACAAGATCTTCATAACTCAAAAAAGGTTTCACAAGAAACGCCTTAGAAACACCTCAATTAAATTAATTGACCAATAATTAAAATTTTCCTAAGTCTAACTTAGGAAAACTGGTTAATTAAACCAGATAATTGAGGAAAATTGATTTTGCTCTAATGACTTCTAGAAAAGTGATTTGATGGAGTCAAGATGATCTTAGCCATCGATTGTGATTAGATCATGGTCGTTGATAGTTGAACAATAGATTATAAAAAGCAAGTCGATGGGTTTAGAGAACACACAAGACATTCAAGCAGTTTGACTCCCCGATTACAGTTATTCAACAAGGGCACAGTTGAAACAGAGGGAGGCACCAGCAACGAGATTTTCGGCAGTGAGAATTTCGGAAGAAATTCTCAAAAGGTTTCAGGCATTCTAGTGTCATGAAGGGAGGCTAAGATTTCCAACAAACAAGGCCAAAATAGCAATGCAAGTTAGCCAATTTACCCAGTGCGTGTAGCAAGAGCAGTTTTTCCACTTCTAGTTGCCGAAAGAATTACTGGAGGTGTGAGTAGCTTCAAGAGGCAGGGGGCAGATCGACTTGCAGGGAAGTGATTTTGGAGGATGTGCGAATTTTCCAGAAACACCAGCGTGCATTTCTGGACCAGAGTGCGAGTGTCAGGAGGAGTGCGAGTTGGCTAGGAGGAGGTCGAGTTGATTTGCTAGAGTGAAAAGGGATTTCCCAGTTATTTTGCCAGTTAAGATAAATTTGTCAGAAACTTTGCCAGTGAATAGGCAAGCAATTGTATTCTCTATTTTTGTTGAAGAATAATAACAAAACCCTCATCTGCTACATTGGTTTTCCCTCCGGGGTTTTTCCGGGCACGATTGTCCAATTTTATGTGTGTGGATTATTTTCTTAGTTCTTGCATTTTATTTTCCATAGCATTTTTACTTATGAAAAATTGCAGTAGTGAATTTGTTGTTATTTGTCGTCAATTAATTTATAGAAGACAAATAAACTACATAAGTTAGGAGATAAATATCAAATCACTACATTCATGGAAATTTCACATAAACCTTACCTGTACTTCTCGATGCTACCATCTATTGCATGAATCAATATTTTAGTAGCCTTCGCAATGGACATGTTCTTTTTTTCCGCAAACCCCTCTTAGGAGGCCATGGAAAAAAGGAAAAATCATAACCAAGCAATCATTTTCTGGTATCTAAAGCATACAAAATATAAGGACAAGAAGCTGACCAAAAAATCAAAGGAGAAAAAAATATGATCGGAAGTACTTATCTTTTGATCAAGGAAGAAATTGTTGAGGGTTGTACGGAACTGTCAACTCCCTCTTGATCCTTGCCTCCTCACAGAAAATCATTGAATTTCTTGGAAGTGTACTCTCCTCCATTGCCTAACCTCAAAAGCTTAATCTTCTTCCCTGTCAAGTTTTCTACCTAAGCCCGAAAATCCTGGATCCTGTTGAAGCCTCATCGTTGGTCTTCATGGAAAAAATCATTAATGAATGTCAAAAGAAGTATTCTTTCTGAAGTCCATTTGCAATCTCATCAAGTTTTGTCTTCTTTTGAGGTTGTTGTTCATCATCATAATCATCATGGGTTACTAATGCATGCTACTTTTCTTTCCTTTTCTTCTGAGTACACTAGGAGACAAAGTGTCCAAAATCATGACAATTGCAGAACTTGATCTTTGACATATCTTTCTTCTTCTAATCCTGAACTAGAGCAAGTCTTCTACCTGTATTCATCTTATCAAACTTTTAAATATTTCTTCTTCATCCTAAGCTCTCAACAAGTTGTCCTAGACAATAATCTAGCCTCCTCTTAGACACAATCAACCCATAGCTTAGCAAACTTGGGCAGCTTTTCTCGTGCACAAATTCCCTGAACAAATGGCTCCCATGAGGAAGGAAATCCATTGAGAGTCATTGTAACAAGCTTTGTATCATCAATGGTATCTCCAATGGCTCTAAGTTCATCTCTCAACTAGGAGACTCTTAGAAGATAAGAGAATATAATCTGATCTAGACATCATAACACTACAAAGTTGATGCCTCAAGGCTAGTTTCCTACTAGTGTTGTCACTCTGAAACAATTCCACCAAAGCATCATACACTTCTTTGGCAGTCTTCAAATCAACAACATGTGGAATCAAGCATTTCTTTATGGAATCTATCAAGTTTCTCTTAGTCTTGGCTTCATCTTCTTGTGTTTGGCTTTCTCCTCAACTCCCTCTGGCTCTTGAGTTACTTCCTTCACATGATCTTGAAGGTCATTTTCTTCCAAGATAAGAAGTATCTTGGTCTTCCAAGATCTGAAATTAGTAGCACCATCCAACTTGTCTTCTACTCTAAGACTTGGCACCATTTTGACAAGAGATCTAAAATCCAATCAAGTTGTTGATTATCGTCTCTTAGTATTACTTCAATCGATGCTCTTTCATCAAAGCTTTGATACCATGCTGAAATTCTATGCCAAGTGCACTAGAATACAATTTTCTGCCAAATAATTACTTCCTAATGACTTTTCACACAACATTTTATGCCATTGCTATCATTGAATAATTACACTAAGAAAATCTTAACAATAAAGGCAATGGAAATAGTAAAGATCACAGAAAGACAACCACACAAAAGAGACATAATTTTACCTTGAGAAACCCAACCTTGGGAGAAAACCCAACAACTTTTCTTAGAAGAAATTATTCGTCAGCAAGGTTTACAAATCAGCTATTTGTCTAGAAATTCATGCCAATAATCCAAGTCAAATCTAGTCAAACCTGGTCAAAACATCCACTGGTCAACTATCAAACTAGCCAAAAAATAAAAAATTCAACGTTGATCAACTCGGCCTGGTCATATTACACTACAATCAAACGATCAACCCTACAATCTGCGGTCAACATTTTGCACGTGCGTCGTGCGGCTGATCAAACTGTGGTCAAATTTGCAAGTGCAACCTCCAAAATTAGTTAAACACTCTATCAACTCGGTCTGCAAGTCGATCAACTTTTGTTAATGTGGCCTGCTCAAATTCATATCCCTTCTTCACACGTGCGGTTGTCTAAGAGAGATAAAATGATGAAGAGAAGAAATAATAGACTCCAAAATCAGACTTCTCCTTTTTGCTCAGACTTGCTCTTGCTTGGTGATCAAATGAGACATCACATCATCTATTTATACTTGTCAAAGGGTGTGTGATAACCCAAGGGACACATTCCTTCACAGGTTGGCCGACTTGAATTTTTCAAAATAATAAATTGCATGATGCATCTAGGGCCAACTTGAAGACTCTTAGCCATGTGTGAATATCTCCTGATGCTACACAAAAATCAACACTTGTTGTTGTCCTAACAGCAAAAAAAAAGACAAGAAAAGATGATTAAAGTTGGTTTTTCTAGGTTGTTTTAGAGTAGAAATTCCCTTTGTTTCCTTTGAATTTTCACTTGGAATTTTGCACATTGGTCTACTAACAATTGCAGGTGTTCCCTACGCATTTTGGGGCATCTTTCACCATTTTTGCTTGCTTGTTTTTAGCAGGTCCCCGAAAATACAAGGGGAGGTGTTGCCTAACTTTCATCAACTTGGACCATTCCAGCACCTAGAAGGAACCTATAACATTCCTCTTTCTAAAAAGGAGATTACTGTAACCATTGTAACTTTGAAAACCACCATTTTCCCTTTATTCATAAGGGATACCCATAACAATCATTGTAATCTTCATGGAGCTAGGAGAGTCTCCTAGGCATCCCATTCCCCACTACCTAGCGGGGGCCTCTTGTGTCTTGTCTCGTTTTCATGGTGTGATTTTATTCGAATTAAAATTAATGTCACACCGCAAAACACATTTTAGTAGACTAAGCCTCTTATGTTTGAGATTAGATTTCATTTTTTGCAAAGTAATGAATCTTTTCCCTCTAAGTCCTATTATGCTCTCAGCCATTGCAAGCAAAGCTTGATCCTTGTGCATGATTCAAAGAGGACTTGTGATTGGTAGAGTAGTTTAACTAGGGAAAACATCTTTTAATCATTTATCGTAACTTTGGGGAAAATAAATTGTTGACTTGTGAAAGCAGGGGTGTGTGAGCTGAGCTTCCTCCTTTTGGATCTCCGAGCAATTGTTGACTTGTGAAATCGGATGAGTACTTGTTGAAGCTAAGCTTTCTCCATTGGATCTCTAAGCAACCTTCCCAGCCCCAGTCGAAGGATAAAGGTGAAAGAGGAAAAACACATTAGAGTATTTTTTCTTTTCTTGCAATCATATAGGTCACATAACCGCCTCTCCATTTTGCACTCACTTAACTAATAAATCCAAGTGAAATCAACTTAATAAAATTTACCAAGAGCGCTCTCCAAAATATTTCTACATCATACTCCATTGGGCCACGATCACATTGCCCGGATTTATTTTCAAGCAACAAGCATTTAGTTTTGGCACTACTCCATCTCGTTATTTTATTTCTATCATTTGATTATATTTGTCATTCATATAAATTATATGTTGTTGGTTAATGTACTCTTGTGTAATCTAATTAACTCCTAGAATAATTTCTTGTTTACTATAGCTTGATCAGCCTTAGTTATTTTTAGGTATCACCCCCCTCGATTTCGCTAGGACTTACCCTAGACAGAGGAGTCGATATTGAGTGACAGCAACTCGATTCGAGACTTGCTCCCAAGGCCATACATGATGGATTAAATATTTTTTCCATGTAATACAAAGGAGTGGATTAGGTGGCAACAAGTCTCACAATAAAAGATGTTGTACCTCCAATCTTCCATTCAAGACCAAGCATATGATGTACAAATGAAGTGCAAGGGAAGAGTTCCTTGATCCCCAAAGTCACAACAACCAATACAATGGAGAGACAACTCTTCCTTATAGAGTGAGGTTCTTCTCTCATATAAAAAACAAGTCTTGGGTCTTGGAATTGGTCTTAGGTCTTGGAAGTCTTATTTTGGAATTTTGGCTTGGTCTTGGGTCTTGGAAGTCTCATTTTGAACTGATTTTATAAGAAATGTATTATTTTTGGGTTTTCCCCTTGGAAGGATCTTGCCCTAGCTTGGAGCCTATATCTTGTGTATTTAGTCTCATTATGATCTTCATTGTTTTGGTAATTGCTTGATGAACAATAAATAATAAAGTAATAAAAGGCCAACTAACATCACAAGTAATTATCAAGTAAGGAAAGTCAAACATAACATACTAGATTCTTGATTTTCCAACACAGGGAAGGTAGGAGTTCACCATCTAGCTTAGCAATATAAAATTACCCAACCCCTACTTTGCCATGGACCCTAATAGGAATGGGATTACCATCGAGAAGGACTAGATCACCCACTCAAAAGTCTTTGCCTTGTCTTTGAATCCATTGCTTCTTTTTGTTTCGAAATGCCGGCTTCTTGGTTTTGTTCACATGTGTGTTCTTAACTTGGCAGACATTTCCCAAAGGTCCAAACCCTTTTGGCCTTTCATCCTCTTTTGGCTAAAGGTGCCTTTGTCTGATATGCGGATCTTTAAAAGGAATGCCAACTTTAGCCTTTCCAACCAGCTTGAGGAACAAAAAAGGCTTCATATCTTCCACATGCTCAAACATGTGCGGCTCCTTGTAAAGGATAAATGGTGTTCCATCCATAGTAGGGATGGTGGCATATTATAAGTCCATCTATAAGTGTCCACCAATTGAGGCACATCATATCCTTGATGGTAGCATTCCCCAAGCATCTAGCACATCTATGACTACAATATCCATCAACACAGAAATATCCTTATTTACAACCAGAGAAACTTTGATATCCTTCATAAGACCATAGACTTTGAGTCAAATCCGTGCACATTCTTATAAGGCCTAGTGATCTCCATCTTCAATTGGTTCATGACCCTTAAAGGCATTACATTAGTAGAGGCACCAAAGTTAAGCATACAATTGTGTAGGATCATATTATTTATCGCTAGAGACAATATGAAGGGTGCGCTCCATTTCTTCTACCATTGTACATGTTTTGGAGAATAATCAAAGGGTTTCTGAACTCTTTCTCAAGGTTGAAGGCCTTCTTAACTTGCTCTCTTTGGGGCTCAAGCTTGGCCAACTCCAAAAGAGGCACCTACACATTCATTTTAGCTAAAACATTTCCTAATTCAACATCCAAAGATACATTAGGAGCTTGGGTAGGGGGCTTCGGGATGTTCTTAGACGCGGGAGGTGGCCTATCCTTCCTTTGGAGGGCAGAACTAGAACTAGAGATTGCTTGGTTTTGGTCATTATTCTTTCTTGAATAGTGCAATCCCTTAAACCTTCGTCCTTCCTAAATAGCCATGATCGGCTCATCTTGATCACTAATGACTTCTTCAACACTTTCTTCATGTTGTTCTTGGAAGTAGGATTCTCTGAGCAAGATATTAAAGGGAGCATTATCATGTACTACATTTAGATGCTCTGGGAATTCTTCCTCTTCCACTTGATTATAAGGACACTCCTCAAGAGAATGGAACTCATTGCAAGTTTGACACCAAGGATTTCCTTCCTAGCCGACCATGTTGGTCAAGGCAAGAGTATTTGGAACATTCTATTGTGAAACATTGCCACTAGTAAAAGCATTATTCTTGGGAGGCCTTTCTTTATTAAATTGTGGTTTGGGAGAAAAATTTTGACAAGATCCTTTCTCCCATTCCAACATTGTCAATTTGTTCATCATGATCATCTGCCCTTACATGAGCTCGGAAGTAACTTTTATCAAATTACTGGGTAAATGCTTGCAAAGCAAGATGTTAATTTTTGGTATGTTCTATGCTTAAGAGCAATTTACTTCAATTTCTTTATTAGCCCAATATCAATATCCAGTTTAGCAATCACATCAGCATCATAGTAAAATGCAGATATGACATAAACATAAACAGTAGAAGACAAGCCAAGACAAGAGGACACAAGATGTGGCACCAGCTAGGTACAAACCCCAAAGTGGGGAAACCCTTGATCAATTCTTCTTATATTCTTCAATAGTTCAGCAAAAAGAGAGATAGTAGAAATTTACAAATCTGATAATTTATGACAGCAGTAGAAAAATCCCTAACCAGAAAAGTCAACGCTGGTCAACCAGGGCAGAATTCTTCCACTAAGCAGCTCAGTCAAACCCAATCAACTTCGGCCTCCAACAGCAAACCCAAACAGTCCAAAACAATCCGAAAATGTCCAATCAAATTTGGTCAACAAAAGTCAACCCTATGGCCAGCCCTAGGACAATCAACGCAAGGGTCAAACAGCCTCGAAATTTGTGCCCAAAATTGCGGCCTGCTCAAACGGAATTTCCTCACTCAAATTCGCAGTCAACGCTGGTCAACGCAGCCCTAGAAAGCCTCCCTGCAGCTCGGTCAACATTGATCAATGTTGGTCAATGCAATCAACAGAAAACTTCCTCCTTCCTTTGCATGTGTGAGAGAAAGCTGCCAGATTTGTGTACCCAATCAAGTGAGGAGAGAAAGATGTGATGAGATGAGATGACGAAAGAATGACTTGAGGTCTTCTCCTTTTACATGCAACGTTGAGGATAAGCTGGGGGTTAAAATGCCTATTTTGCTTGTTGGCCAACCTTGACAATTTGTCCATAATACAAATAAATTCATATCTTCATTTTTACATGTCGGAATCAAATGATCTTTAGATCAATCCTACACCTCTCGGAAAGAGGAATCCAAGAAAAATATTAGTTGTCACAAACAAGATGACCCATGTGGAGTTTGGCCCTGGTTGCCAATTTTAATACTCCCTCTCAACTAAGGAGAACTCCATCTGCTAATCCATCTGCCAATCGGTACTATCTCTGCCATCAATCCACTGCTCTATTTTGCTCTACTGAACTATGAAGAAGAAGAAGTGACCGAGAATGTATCATATCATTCTCTACTAACCCAAAGTTAGTCCCAGATAAAAGAGAGTGTCTCATATCACTTTCACTGACCCGTAGTCAGTTCCAATCAGAAGAGAGTGTCTCATACCACTCTTACTAACCCGAAGTCAGTTCCAATTGATCCCAGATCAATATTGGTCATCCTAACATAGGGAGTACGATAGTACATGACGCGTCCATCGGTAGTACTATGGTCCCTATTCTCATTTCCCTACTCATTGGCCAGATGAGAGGTACTTCCCATGAGTCCCAGACTGCATGGGTAGGATGTCTTGGCAGGAGAAGGATGAACCACTCATCCTGCCTACATGTCGCCAAGGGGTATCACAAAGGAAGGATGAACCACTCACCCTGTACACAGCAAACCACTAGGGTAAGGCTGACCCACTCACCCTATGGTTGCTCACTGCTCCAAGAAGTACCCCTAGCCCTTCGAAGCTCCCAGAGCTCAATGTCCATCTCATATAGGACCCTCATAAGAGGGTCTCTCCATGACTCCAAGTCGTTCTTGGAAGGCCAAGAATTTGACCTTCGCCAGGGGCTTTGTCGATATATAAGCGACCAGCTCATCAGTAGTAATGTGATGGAGCCTTATTGCTCCTCGTTGTACCATATCACGTATAAAGTGGTACCTGGTATCCATGTGCTTGGAGCGATCATGAAATACGGAATTCTTTGATAATTGGATCCCACTCTGGCTGTCTCAAAGGATCACGGTGGTATCGAGCACATGTCCAAACAACTCACTGAAGAGCCTCCTCAACCAGACAGCTTCACAAGAGGCCATACTAGCAATTATGTATTCGGCCTCAGCGGTGCTCAAGGCAACTGATTTCTGCTTCCTGCTCATCCAGGATATCGAAGCAGAACCCAAAGAAAAACAGCAGCCAGGAGTGCTCTTGCGATCCACCGCACTGCCAACCCAATCAGCATCAAAATAACCATGCAGCCTTACATCTCCGGCACTGTATCTCAGTCCATGAGTGATTGTGCCCCGAAGATATCTCAGAAGATTCTTGGCACCAATCCAATGTATATGATGAGGCTCAACCATATATTGGTTCAACGTATTAACAGCAAAACATATGTCCAGACGGGAGTTCACCAAGAACATCAATGCTCCTATGAGTTGACGATACTCAAAAGCATTTCCCAGTTCTAGTCCGCTAGCACTACTACATAACTTCTTAAAGTTAAGCTGCATCGGGGTAGTCACAGGCTTGCAGTCCACCATCCCAAATCTTTCCAATATCTTTACAACATATTTTCCTTGAGATAGAAAAATTTCTCTTGGCTTTTGCCAGACCTCCAACCCTAAGAAGTAGTGCATCAGTCCTAGGTCCTTCATCTCAAATTCAGAAGCCAACTCCCTCTTACATTTGTGAATGAGAGGGTTTGCACCTGTCAGAGAAAAAGTTCATCAACATAAAGTACCAGTATGAGAGGTTTATCATTTTCAACCTTAAAGTAAAGGTTTGGATCGACTTCACTTATAGTGAATCTCAGCTTCATCAAATAGCTATCAATCCTCTCATACCAAGCCCGGGGTGCTTGCTTTAAGCCATAGAGAGATTTCTTCAACCTGCATACATGAGATTCTTGGTCATGAACCTCAAACGCTTCGAGTTGTTCCACATAGACTTCCTCTTTGATCGAACCATGCATCCATTTGATGTCGGTTCCATCCTTGCGAGGCCGCAAGAGATATGATCGAGCAAATGGTGGTGTATCGGGCAACAAGTGCAAATATCTCATCGTAATCTACACCTTCCTTTTGAGAGAAGCCTCGAGCAACAAAGCAAGCCTTGAACTTTTCTGCACTCCCATCAACTCCATGCTTGATTTTGTAGAGCCACTTAGAGTGACAACCGATTTGTCTTGGGGTCTAGGGACCACATCCCAGACATCATTCTTCATAATAGACTCGTATTCTTCATTCATAGCATCCTTCCATACGTGTTGCTTCACGGCTTCTTCAAATGATGAAGGCTCATTTTGAATGATATTGCTCGTGATCGTCAAGTATCCTTGATACTTGCTCAGCTTCTTGCTCTCACGGAAGGTCCCCCTTGATGCAATATGTCTCTCAGCATCTTCGAGAGTCCCCCTAAGCCATGAGGGTCTCCTCTTGGAGGAGGAAGGCTCATGAAGGAGTGGATCAATAGGATCCATAGGTTCATCAACATCAGGCATCATCTCGTCCTCTTTTTCACCCTATTTTTCAATGTCAGCTTATTTGTCCTTCCTTGGGATTGGAAGGTTGTTGATCTTGTTGAGGGCCATATCTTCGTCAAAGGTGACATCATGACTCATCTCAACTTCCCTTTGACCAGCCACATAAATTCTATAGCCCTTAGAATTTTCGCTATAACCCACAAAGATTCCTTTCTTCCCTAATGCACCCAATTTGTTTATTTTCTCTTTCGGCACATGAAAATATATAGGACTTCCAAAAATTCAAAAATGAGAGACATCGGGTTTCTTACCAGCAAACATTTCTTTGGGAGTCTTGGAGTCCAATGCTTGATGAGGGCATCATTTTTGAACATACACGACGGTATTTGCAGCCTCGGCCCATAGAAACTTCGAAAGCCCTTGATCATGAAGCTTAGCACGAACAACTTCTACAATAGTACGATTCTTTCTTTCAACCACACCATTTTGCTCAAGAGTGTATGGTGTTGTAGTCTCCCTCTTAATGCCAACTTCTCTACAATAATCATGGAATTCATTTGATTCGTCCTCGGTCCCATTATCAGTCCCTAATATCTTGATTCTCTTCTTGGATTGGTTTTCGATCATGGCTTTGAAGTGACAGAACCAGGTGAACACTTCATCCTTCTTTTTCAAGAAGTAGATCCAAGTCTTGTGAGAATAATCATTTGTAAAGGTGAGATAATATAAGAATCCTCCCAAAGAGTTTATGGGCATCATACCAGATATGTTGGAGTGGATTAACTGTAATATATTTGTGGTCTTGCTATTACTTGAGGGGAATGGTCCCCTTGTAAGTTTTCCTTCAGCACATCCCGGACATACATCTTCATGCTCTACTTTGAACTCGGGCATACCTGTCACCATCTGTTTCACATCGGGAAGAGCCTTATAATGAAGATGGGCAAACCTCTGGTGCCATAGTTCAGATTGCAGAGATGTGTTGCAAGACATGGCTCCCAATGGACTTCCTCCAACTTGATACAAAGTATCAACCCTGAACCCAACAGTAAAAGCATCTTTAAAATTCATCTTCCAAACACGTACCTTTCCATTGATGAATGCCACCTTGTATCCTTTGTCTTCCATTGCCGAAATGGACACCAGGTTCTTCTTGAGATTAGGTACATATAGAACTTCTTGTAAATGAATCGTGTTACTTTGATTCAATTGAAGGGTAACATTCCCCACTCCCTTCAAGGAATAGGTGGCATCGTCTCCAAGGATAATCTCCAAGTTTGTCTCCTTCTCTATCAGATTAGAGAGAGCTTCTTTGTATCCGGTGAAATGCCTTGAGGCACCACTATCAATTAGCCAATTCCCCAAAGTGTCCGCAGCAGAGGTAGTGGAGAGGGTCGATATAAGATAGTACTCCTTTTGCTTATTGTTAACAACATTTTATTCTTCATACCTGGAGTTCCTTGCTTTCTTGAAGGGTTGACCATTTCCTTGATGTCCCACATTCCTTTTTCGTTTGCCATTGAACTTGCCATTCCTTTGGTTGTTGTTGTTGTTGAAGTTACCCCTGGAATGATTGTGATCATCATCGTGTGATGTGTCCCTTCTATTTGGACACTCCTTTGCATAGTGACCAAAGTTCAAACTTATTGCAAACAAAGCACATGCCCTTCCTTCCACCCTTGGATCCAGGCTTTCCATTGAAATGACCTTTAGACCTTGCATTATTTCTCCTTTTGGCATGAGCGGAGAAAGCAATGGGGTTGCAACTATTAGAAGGCATTTCTTGCTCCACCATTCTTGTTTCTTCTTGAATGCATCTCGACATTAATTCTTCAAACCCTAGAATTCGATCATTATTGAGAATAGTGGTTCTAAATATATACCACTTGGGTGGGAGTCCTCCAAGGGTAGTGATAGTAAGTTCCCTGTCAGGAATGACCTCTCCAATCAAAAGTAGATCATTCTTGACCTCAGTTATCCTTAAGAAGTAGGATTGAATATCCTCGTCCTTGCCCTTCTTAATATCCTTCAACTTATTTTTGAGAAATAAAATTTGATTTGCATCACCAACCTTGAACATGTTGACCAACCTGTTGTAGATCTCCTGAGAGGTGTTCAAATCGGAAATGTAGGCCACTGGACGCTTGTCAATGGAATCTCTGGTAATCTTCTTTGCTTTGACTTCAGCTTTATTGTACTTGGTTTTTGTAGCAGCCAGTGCATTTGAAGGAGGCTCAGGGATTTTACCCTTCACATAATCCAACACTTCTTGTTCTTCCAAGGTCAAATCAAGCGACATTTTCGATCCATGATAGTCAGACTTTCCACGGAGCTTGTCTTCAGTCGGGAAGTGGGATGAGAAACCCAAAGCCTTTTGTCCTTGTCCAACTGTCTTCGGTGATTTCTCTTTCACTCTTGCTTGGGCTTTGTCTTCACCTCAACTCTGATACCATGTTAATTTTTGGTATGTTCTATGCTTAAGAGCAGTTTACTTCAATTTCTTTATTAGCCCAAAATCAATATCCAGTTTAGCAATCACATCAGCATGATAGTAAAACACAAATAGAACATAAACATAAACAGTAGAAGACAAGCCAAGACAAGAGGACACAAGATGTGGCACCATTCAGGGACAAACCCCAATGTGGAGAAACCCTTGATCAATTCTTCTTATATTCTTCAATAGTTCAGCAGAGAGAGAGATAGTACAAATTTACAAACCTGATAATTTATGACAGCAGCAGAAAAAGCCCTAATTAGAAAAGTCAACGCTGGTCAAACAGGGCAGAATTCTTCCACTAAGCAGCTTGGTCAAACCCAGTCAACTTTGGCCTCCAACAGCAAACCCAAACAGTCCAAAACAATCCAAAAATGTCCAATCAAATCTGGTCAACAGAAGTCAACCCTGCAGCCAGCCTTAGGACAGTCAATGCTGGTCAATGCAGGGGTCAAACAGCCTCGGAATTCGCACCCAGAATTGCGGCCTGCCCAAACAGAATTTCCTCATTCAAATCCACAGTCAACGCTGGTCAATGCAGCCCTAGAAAGCCTCTCTGCAGCTCGGTCAACGCTGATCAATGCTGGTCAATGCAGTCAACAGAAAACGTCCTCCTTCCTTCGCATCTGAGAGAAAGCTGTCAGATTTGCGTACCCAATCAAGTGAGGAGAAATAGATGTGATGAGATGAGATGATGAAAGAATGACTTGAGGTCTTCTCCTTTTATATGCAATGTTGATGATAAGTTGGGGGTTAAAATCCCTGTTTTGCTTGCTGGCCGACGTTGACAATTTGTCCATAATACAAATAAATTCATATCCATTTTTACAAGTCGGAATCTGATGATCTTTAGATCAATCCTACACCTCTCGGAGAGAGGAATCCAAGAAAAATATCAGCTGCCATAAATAAGATGACCCATGTGGAGTTTAGCCCTACTTGCCAATTTTAACACAAGATCAACTTGAGCACTAGGCTTAGTCTTTGGTTCAATTTTGGCCCTAGGATAAGCAAGAAGGTCAATATTGGAAGCATTAAGATTATACTCTAAACCTTTGACTTTAGCTTCATCTAAGGTTTTTGGCTTCTTATCTCTAGGAGCATATGACATATGTCCAGGAAGTGCTTTAATGAATCTATCAAAGATAGTCTCATCAGTTGGTTTCTACATGCTAGGAACTTCCCTGAGTAGATTATCAAACCATTGTATGAATTCTCTTATGTTTTTCATTATCAGTTTTCTTAGCATCCTGGAACTCATCAAGAAGCATAATGCCTTCTTTAACTGTGGCCCATCTTTTGTCGAAGGCTTGGTGAAAGGTATCCCGATCAGTAAGACTACCTGGAGGCAAACTAAGGTACCAATCCTTAGCACTTCCTTCTAAGGTCAAGGCAAAAAGAATCATTACCACATCTTCATCTGTGACTAGCCTAGCACTAACAGCCCAATAGAACTCATGCATATATTTTTCTGCAGTAATAGCATTAGTGCCACTGAATTTGGTAACCAATCCTCATACTTTTCAGGCAGTAAATGCAGAGCATCAGAGAATTTACTCACATCCAATGCCTTGAATGTTGCAATGAGCCAAGGTTTGTTCATGGTGTTAGGGGTAGTGTGATCCATGAATAAGCTTCTAACCACGGAGGTCTTTGGAACCACGGGAGATCTAGTAGTTGAACTGGAAGCTGAAGGAAGCAAAGCACCAAGTATAGCACATGCACGCACTAGTTGTGCAGCTCAGCCAACTCGTGCTTCTGCTAGGCCTAGTACTGCTACTAAGGGTGAAATTGTGAGCCTTATCAATATTTCAAAATTCCAAATGAATAGCCAATATGTAGGGCACTGTTTTTGGTTGCCATTGTCCTTCCCCTTACTGAAGAGGACAACATAGACATTTCCATCAACGTGTATGTTTCCTGCTACTCATAGCTCATCTGTGGTTGCACAGCTGCTTTAAAAAGTCAGAGTTACATACAATCTTCAGACAAGGGGAAGTCTGACAAGTGGATGTGTGTGTGTCTATATATATGTATGTTTCCTGCTACTCATTGTTCATCTGTAGTTGCACAGCTGCTCTAAAGAGTCAGAGTTACATACAATCTTCTGACAAGTGAATGTGTGTGTGTATATATATATGCATTTGAAAACATGAGACGATGGATCATCCCATGGGAAGTGCCTGAACATTTATAATTCTGAGCATGATTTTGAATGTGGCTGGGGAAGCCTTTCATATCTTGTATGGTGTATCATTTTGTGCGCATGGCCAATGATTACATTGTTGTAGTAAAATTTCGTGGAGGATTTTGTTTTAACTCCCCACCTTGGTTTTTGGACTTCAGTATTTCACGAGGTTGGAACTTGGTATATAAATGTACTTTTGGGGTTTGCTGATTGTGGATGAAGCACATTAGATGATAGGCTAGCGGGTTGAGATGAAGGGCCCCGGCTCCTGCAGCAGTGGCTGTGCCATGTGCCTGAGCATTTATGACTCTGAGCATGATTTCGTTAAGCTCCTCAGGGCAGCCTTTGGTATCTTCTATGTTGTATCATTTTGTGCCCAGGGCCAATGATTACATTGTTTTATTATAATTTGGTAGAAGATTTTGTTTTAATGCCACAACTTGGTTATTGGAGTTCAGTATTTCAAGAGGTTGGTATATTAATACCCCCATATGATTCTATAGGAGTGACCTTTCCTGTCACCTTTTTCTTTTTAATATTGCTATATGTAGCTATTGTTAAATTAATAGAAAATTCAGAAGCATGTCTACAAAAAAAAAACATTAAAAAAAAAAACATAAAAAGAAAAAAGAAAGATCAAATGGCCCTCTGTCCTCAGAGATCCCTGGTGCTACGACAAATCTGTCTGAAGTGTCTAACAGGTAATCAGGATGGTCCCTTTTCACTTCCTGCCATAAAAGGGATCTGCCAAAATGTTTGAACATTTACCAAGATAAATGATTGAAAGAACTGACAATTTCTGAACTTTTTGACCGTATAATCATTGAAAGTTCAATTCATCTGATTACCGTAAAGAATTGTAAAAAGGTAGATATAGAAGCTAGATCTGATGCAATGGCGCTACTTGCATGGCTAAGAAGGGGAAGACAGGCTGTTATGTACACTAAGAAAGGAGGATGATTACATCCCTTCTAGTTGTTTTAAAAAAGAAAAGTTAAAGAAATTGCAAAAATATTTAAGCCAGAAATAAACTTTAAAAAAAAAAAGCGAAATGCCCTTCTTGGAAAATAAAATTGGTAAAAGTTGCTAACCTTTGCAAGCTCCTCCCGTACCCTGTTCTTCCTGTCTTCTTCAGATTCCTCGATGGGAGGAGTTTCAGCCCTTCCCTCGCCCTCCTGCAATTTCTCCGCCTCCTTAATCAAGTCTCTCATGTCTTCTAAATCCTTCATTTTATCTCGGGTTTCTTTCCTTTCCCAGAAGCTCACGTTCTCATCGCCATCCTCACTCTCATCGCCATTTTCATTCTCACCCTCATTCTTATACTCAGAGGTCGAGTCTCCAGAACCTTTCGCACCGGCCCTCAATCCCATTTTTCTTCCTGTAATCTGAACACTGTACAAACACCTGTTGAGCTTGAAATTTGCCTGCCTGATTCCCAAACATAGAGTTTTATTATTTCTCCCAATCCATAGAGTTTTACCCAGCAAGGAAATATTTGCCATGGGCACTGGATTGCTATGGCAATATGAGGTTGTAACAGCCATTATTGAAGGACTCAATACACAGATACAGAAAGAAAACACTGAAGTTCTGTTATCTGAACAGAATATTGCGCAATTCTGAGTTGTTTACCATACCAGTTCTCGAATGAAACAAGGTATAAAGACGGGGATTTACACGCAACTAGGCCTGTAATTTTCGTAGGCAAACAGGTTTAAAGATCTCTAAAATACCCGTGGGACTGTTTTCTGTCGATGTGTGCTAGAATTGTTTCAGAGCTCCACATGGTGGAGAGCATGGCACTCATACCCAAGGGAAGCTATGATGGAAGCCTGACCCTTCGAATTTAGAAATTTTCAGATATAGTTATAATTGAGCTTTAGTTTTTAATCCACTGTCGAATAATTTTTATGGTAGCCAGCTCCACCAATGTTTTATTGCAGAAACGTCAAATGTTCCATTGGACAGAGGTAAAATCTAATTTGTGTAATATTTTATTTTATTTAATATTGAAATATTTCTCATTTAAATATAAAACTTAAAGATTTAAACAATTTTATATGAAAAAATCATAGTTATTAGAATATATTTATTTTATTTTTAAATGTTTAAAATATATAAATAAATTTATTTATTTGAATTTTTTTTTTGTAAATCTAGTAGTATTTTCTCTATTAATATGCTTCGGCCATTAACATGTTTTTAGTAGTAGTTACAAGTGGCATCAACTTGCTCGTAGGAAACCATGTTGGCCACCTATATGCGTTAAATGATGTCCAAAATTTAAATACGTCTTTCTCCACTATCCATGCAACATTTGTTGTTTTATCTATTATAAACAAGAACTTAGAAGAGTAAAGGCTAATCGACATATAACAAAATTCTGACTAGAAACTTGTTTCACTCGTCCGAGGAATCCACCGAGGCTGGGGCTTTCACACTCAACCTCAGCATCTCGCTTCTCTACATATCCTATAGACTTTGCTCTATCCTGCTTAGTGCTAAATTGTTTTTGTATACTTGTATCTGAACTGCAACAATCTCTTTGTGGAGATCCTTCATGTTGGGCTCCTTTGTTTTAGTGTCTTCCTGTACCCCCTGATCCTTGTTTAAAGCCATAGCTCAAGCTATTATGCTCTTCATAACCCAATATTGTTGTATTGTTTACCGAAAAAAGTATGGCAGCCGCGGGTATTTCCTGAGTCTTTCACCATAGCTTCTCACTCTTTTGTCTGGTTGGTTATGTTTTCATTAAGTTCCCTCTCCCATCCTATTATTTGAGCTCTTACCTCCGGCGGGTTGCCAACCATGTATGCACTAATGAATGTCCCAACTTCTTGTCTTTTTTGCTATGACCTCTGCTGGAGGTTGCTTCCCCCCCCCCTCCCCATGGTCCTTTTCCCTATGTTCCCAGTTCCTCTGGTGCCTCTTTTAGCCACCTCTTTTCCCTTTTTAGCCATGTTGTCTTTGTCCCAGTTTCGTTGTTCTTCGTCTGAACCGCTCTCCACAGTCGATTTTCTCGCTCAAGCGCGATGTGTGATTCGGACCTCTAGGTTATGCAACACCCTGGCTAATTTAATACCTAAAACAATAACACAAGAAATTTCATTATCAATCTTGATACATTTACACAAATTGATCATAATTTTCTTTGCTCCAGACTTGGCCACTCGTTCTAGTCTTGGCGACTTGGGTTTGCCCTCCTTCTCCCTCAGTTTCCCCCCTATCTGCTCTTGAAATAACAGGCCTTGACCTCTCGGTTCCTCTCCTCTCCGTTTACTCCCTCCCCAGCAACCCAGAGCATGTGGGTCATCCTGTGCAATTCTACAGGAGTCCCTAACTTGGGTTCCCTTATCCATATTCAAGGTCACAATTGAGTCTCTTGTCCAGGACTCTCTCCTCTCATGCATCCTCGCCCAATTTTTGCCCCTGATTATCCCCTGAGTCCCATTTCTGACATTCTAGTTTGGATTCGTATTGAGCTAGGCTAGCCATAGCCTTGCTGCTTTGGCTGTTGCGATACCGGCCTCTATGTCTCTGATAAATGTTTTTCCTTCCATGCCTTAGGTGCACCTGGTCGGGACTGCAATCTTCCTATGCTCTCCATTAAGGGAATCCTAATTGTCATCCCAGCTTACCTCGTTCCCTCTCTTCTCGTCTACCCAGAGATACCTTATAAATTCCCCGTATCACTTGGCTCCATTAACATTCCAGGCCAGGTTAAATTCCTAGGACCCTAAGTCTCGACTCGTTCTGAGTCGTGGCTTCCCCCAGCCCCCTCCCCAAATCCTTTGAATTAGTCATTTCGTCATTTCTATCAGGTAAGGCAACCGAAGTAACATACCATTGATTTGCATTAGCAACTGTTGTCCTCTCGACATCCTTCAACCTGCATCCACCACCTTTCGCTTCTTGTTCCTTCGCCTTCTTCCTTTGCATGTAGTTATCTCCTCTCTCGTCTACCTTTGCCTCTTGTTGTTTTGTCCAACTGCCCCACCTTTCTTCCATCCAGCCTCCCACGTGCCCTCTTACTCCTCCCGCCACCCATTCTTTCCTTCCTTTTCCTCAAAATGATGTTCCTCTAACTCTTCCATCATTGTCTGTCATTACTTCCCGCGTGCCTCTGACTGCTCCTGTCGTTGGTTTCTTTCTTCTATCGTGCCACTTGTCAACATTGTTCTACCTGCCCTCTCGCTTGCCCCCAAACCTGCGTCACTCCCTTCCGTCCTTAGCCACACTTGTCCTTTCTCGATGCCATCCTCTTCCCTGCCCTGTCCTACTCGCTGCGCTTCCTGTGTCTCGTCCTTCCACATCCCGATGTCCCCTCTGTCCTCGAGCCCAGGTGATTGGCATCTGGCGCCTCTACCTCCCATCCCCTATGGCCCACCTCGCCTTCCCTGTCACACCCCGATACCAATAATTAGAATGTATTTATTTAAATTTTAAAAAATTTTAAAAAGATATATATATATATATATATATAAAGTTTATAAAGTTAGGTAGTAGAAAAAATTATAATTTATTATGTTGGAATGTGTGTTTTAAAGAGAGATATGAAAAGATTAATGGGAGTTGAAATCTTTAGAGAAAAAGTGACCTTGAATACACCTTCAAAATTTGGGATGGCTTGTTAGAAATTTAGAGTGAGTTGTATGTGTTGTAAAACTTTTGATATTTTAAATCCATGATATGTAGAGTGAAATGATTATAAATGAGGATATTTTATGGATTTTTTATGTTGTTTAATAGAAAAAGAAAATTAATGGAGATTTCACAAGTATATTGTATTTATTTGTATATTAAAGCATTTCTCTTAAAATTGAAATTGGTCTTAAAAAAACAATTTCCAATAATTGGTGGCTTTAAAGTTGGTATGAAACTTGTATAAGAATATTGTTTAACTTATTTATAAATTTTTGAAGACTCAACATAGGTTATTCAATGGGTTTGTGAAAATTGCACTCATGAATTTTACATTATAAGTCTTGTATGATGAAGTTCTAAATTTACTAACATCTTTCTCATATGCATCTATGTCTCAGTTTACAAGGACAAGAAAAATGTTGAAGATGGGCTCTCAAAAATTGAAGTCGGAATAAAACAGAGAAACTAAATTGTTTTAGTAAAGCTATAATAAACATATTACAAAATATAATGATAAATTATAGACCTAATCATAACCATTATAATTTCGATTCAGATTTTGTATAATGAAAGACTTTCACAACATATAGATAGAAAATTAATGTACAACTTGAGTGAGCCTAATGGTTAAGAACGTGTTCTTCCTTGTAAGAGGTAATAAAATAGACATAAATACAACATATAAAATGTTTTAAAACATCAAAGGACAATAGCTTGATTGGTAGCGAGCAGGTTTAATCCCCCCCTCCACCTAGGTTTTATTATCCAGAGACATGTTAACCTGTTTGGCAAAAAATTGAACATGTTGAAAATCTTGACGAGTAATTCCAATAAACCCAAAGGGACAAGAAACTTTGAATATCTTGATATTGAGTTGAATAGTGGCAATCATGATTCAATCGTGAGTCTTGCCTAGAAAAATCATTTGAAGTTACTGATTCACCAATTACCGTTATGTGTGTGTGTGTGTGTTTTAAAAATTTACACATCATAAACATAAAACAATATATGTTTGTTATATTAGTAAAAACACTGATTTTTCCTATTAATAACCAAAGATCGTAATGCTTTTGCTTGGAAAAAATAATCTAATGGATGGAGCTCTGAAGGCTCCTAGGGTGATTAGGATTTTGCCCTAGCTAGTTGATCCATGCTCAAATTGGACAGATTTCCCCATTAATCTTTGTAGTGTGGCTCTAGCATCCTCAACAATGGCAGATCTTCATGATTCAATGAAGAAGACATCATCTTTTGTAGGAATGGTAATTGGTTCAGCAAGCTCTTCCTCTGAGACAGCTCAAGCCACAGTTTCATATAGTGCCATGTTGAAATTTGGATTTGTTCTTCTAGTAGTTCAAGAAGCTCCTTCCTTTAATGTTCCTTTGGATGAGGAAGCCTTTAGTTGTGAAAGAAAATTTTCAGATCAAGGTTTGGGTCGTAGATTTAATGGTTTTTGGTCGTGGTTAGCTTATCTCCACAAGTGGATTTCTAATTCATGGAAACCTCTTTTGACTAATGAACTGAATATTTATCCTCTAGAGAAAGGTTTTTTTGTTGTTGTTTTTTTATAATATAAAGGATAAGAATACTATTCGTGAATTTGATCCTTGGTTCTAGGGTATTGTTGATCTCTTCATGCAACCCTGGTCTCCCACCTTTGATATAATTACGACATCAATCTCCACAACTCTAGTATGGGTAAGGCTTCTAAACCTTCCCCTGTATCTTTGGAATCTCCCATCGCTGCCCTCCATTGGAAATACATTAGGGAAGTTCTATTGTCACAACTGAAAATTTGAAAATTTGTATAAGACCATTTATGCTTGAATATGTGTGGAGATGGATTTTAATAAGGGTTTCCCTGCCGAGATAAATCTGACAACTCCAGACTATGTATGGGTTCATAAGCTTGATTATGAAAATGTTTCATTTCAATGTTGAGCATGTTATGAAACAAGGCACATAATCAAAAATTACCCCAAGCGTTTTCAGAATAACAGAGTCTATAAAAATAATTGGAGGCCCAAATGGTGGGAAGGAGCTCAAAGCGAACATTATAAGGTGTACAAAGAAGAAGAGACTCAAGGTAAGAAAGAAGCAAAAGACAAACAAGAAGAATTTATTGTCAAAGAAAAATCATAGAAGGAAATAAAATTTAGCCAAGAAGAAATGCATGTCAATGAGGACCCTTCGATTTCAACACTAGTGGAAACACAACAAATGCTGGTGAAAGCCAAATCCCCCTTTGAATCCTCAAGAAATAAAAACGGAAAAGTAATTTCTTGGGAAAATTAGACTGATGAGGAAGAACCTAAAGACAACATCGCTCACTCATTGAAGGATGACCCACCGAATGTAGCAGAAAACACAAGTTGAACTCAAGTGGGGGAAGAAGGGCAAAAATATTTCCCCAAGGAAAACATGAAGCGAGTCAAAATCAAATTAAAAAGTAGTGAAAATGGAACATAAATGTATTTGGATCTTAGGAGCATTTTGGGAAAAAAAATAGTTGGAAAGGAATTGAATTTTTTTATCATGGGGCATTCACTTGAGGGATTAGATTGAGCCACTGAGCTCAATCTCAAACCAGCAAGGAAATTGGTAACTTTGAAGAAATGTATCGATTTTACGTTAGATCCTAACTTTATATTTTAATACAACTCTCGTACCCATGGGACATAGAATAGATGGTGGTATGGTGTTTTGCTAAGCCACTCTGTGGTGTAAAGATCACCAGTTCGAAACTCCTTGGGCAAAAATCTAGCCATGCTAAGGGTTGGTGTGGCTGAGCCCAAGTGTGATCCATGGGTGATTTTGACGGCTTAGATGCCCCTGGGTCATGGCTATTCAAGTCACAAGTTAGTCGTGACATAAACTAGCAAACAAACAAAAAATATTGATTTTTCCCACTGATAAAAAAATAATTTATTGTGAAGAAAATTTCCAGATGGAAATGTGTATAGGATTAATCGATTTTTCCTTTGACTTTGAATTTAACCTATTTATTTAAATTAGAAAACTTATTTTTAATTTAAAATATTTTATTATTTATCAAAAATCTTCTTTATAACCCACTCATCCCCCCCACCCTCTGCCCCCCCCCCCAAAACAATTTTTACTTAACCCTTAACAATTCTTTTAAATTTTATTATTTTTCCTGATGGCTAAATAATTGATTTCTTTTCTATTTAAGGTTGGCCAACACTTGCATGTTTATCATTCAATATTCTCTAGTCCCTAATGTTTATCATTCAATATTCTCTAGTTCCTCATGATGGGTGGAGGGTCCACCTGAAATGTTATTTCGTTTATGCTTTATATTTGGACAACATATTGATCCTATACACAACTCCATTCAGAAATTTTCTTCAAATATGAATAATTGTGAAAATCTTCATTATATTAATATTTATTGTACCAAGAGGCACTCTACAACCTAGTAGAGGAGAGATGATGTTCTTCCATAATGTTACACTGAAAAACAAAATAGTATCGAGATTTAAAAAAAAAAAATAATATATATATATATATATATATATAATATATATATATATATATATATATATTAGGTTTTGAAGCATAAATGAGTGGAACCCACACACACACATACATATTAATTATGTTTTGAAGCATAGATGAGTGGAACCCCCACACACACACGTGTGTGTGGGTGGGTTCCACCCATCTATGCTTCAAAACCTAAATCATATATATATATTCAAAACCTAAATCCCCCCAATCAATAAAGATTAAGTATTTATAACAAGAAAATACTTAGTCTTTATTGATTGGGGGATTTAGGTTTTGAAGCATAGATGGGTGGAACCAATCAAGGGTGCAAGCGGCCAGGGTTACCTAGCCATAATGGCTCCTCTCGGCTTGTTGTAAATCAGTGCAATGGATTTCATAAATTTGAGGTTCGGTGGTTGTGTGCAGAGGTTTTTGTGGTAGATCAGGAGTTTGATATTGGGCTTCAAAGCAGGGTCGCGAGGGAGTGCCCCCCACCCCTAAAGCATGCTCAGCTTGGGAGCAGATCTGGAGTGTGCTCCCTTAAAAAAAAAATCACTCCCTGCCTTTACGAGAGCGAAAGGGGGAGCGGTCAAGGAGTGATTGCTCTTGTACCGCTCATGCTTGTTCTCGGAGTGATTTTTTAAATCGTGGAGTGATACGGGAGCTATCGCTTTCAACTGCTCCCCTTTGCAAAAATTTGCTCCCTGCAATAAAGAGCATACACATGTTTTTTTGTGATGGAGGGAGGGGAGGCACAAAAAGATATAAAATGCCTCCTCCCACTCCCACAATGCATCATTTGCATATTGAGAGAGCACGAGAGGGATTTTATGGCTTGGAAGATTAAGAGGGTTGCTTGAGGAACTTGCAAGGGAGATTGGATCTTGGGATTGAAGGTGCCATTGGAGAGCCAAAAAGGTAGGGTCTAATGCCATTCTTTTTATTTTTCCAAGTAGAATTTGTGTTTTTTATATGTTCATTATTGAAAGAGATGTTTTCTTCTCTTTTTCCCATTCCCATTCTTCCTCCATTTTATTGCAGACAAGAAACTATAACTCTACCAAACATGATGGGTATATGGCTTGGCATTCTCTTGTTGGTTCCATTTTTTGTTATGATGGTGATGGGGAGCAGAAGAAGGAGGAATGATGAAGATGATGAAGAAGTGGGTAGTGGTGGATTAGGAAACCCTGGAGAGGAGAAGTACCAAGAGGAAGAGTAGGAGGAGGATAATGAGAGTAGGGATAATGATGTCAAGAAAACCAAAGTTCACCAAACCCCCTTGTTGGTACCATTCCATTACCATCTTTTTCTTCTAAAAACACCATCATTTGTCTATCTTTTTCCTCCATAGACCCCTTTATATCCATCGAAATTGATTAGTTAATAGCATTATAGTTGTTAGTTTGCATTAAAGTTAATTTATGAATTTTTATGTTAGAAATTAGGAATTTTCAACAAAAAGATTACAGGAAGTCATAACATCCTGTAAATGGTTTATCATCTGACACGTGGCATGACAGGCAAGCCAAAGCAATGGATAGGAACGAGATCCTGAATGTACATGCATGGAGAAAAATCGATTTTACAGCAGATCAAAAGCTCCTGGTTATGCGGTCAACGCTGGGTCAAACCCCAGCCTTTTGGTTACAAACGCAGTAAAAGCCATGGTTTCCAAACCGGTTTCGTTTTGTCTTTTTTTGGAAATCGGTTTAGATTAGAACGACCAAAAATCACTCCATTGTAAAAGCAAAAACATCTGCTTAATGAATGTACATTCGATTCAGATAGGGAGGCAGATAAAGACTGTGTATTATTTTTGTTTTCGGAGACAGTTACGATTATTATCTTTGTGTATTGTTTTGAGAACCAAACTCCTATATGTGATTGCAATCTTCAGCGCTTGAATATAGTTACGATTTTACTCCAGCAGTATCTATGCATTAATACTCTCGTTGCTTGAGTTTATTCCAGTGTACAATTGAAACGTGGACGGGCCCAGCGTGGATTGGTATACTGTTAATTTCGTTTCCTTAGCAGCTTTTGAATTTACATAGAACGCATACCATTTAATGTTATTTCCATGTTTATGACTTTGTCGATTTGGTTATAAATTCTCACAAATGGTATTTATGGTGATAGCTTGAAGATTTTATCATTAGATCATTGAACTAGGTCTTATAAGAGATTTGATCCATTGTTATATTTTAAAGCATCTCCATAGACTCTGTTTGTTTATGCATTTAAAGTTCAATGTGCTTTTGATTTCTTCATGAATGCTTCAGTGTTAACTAGACAGAGCTTTTGTGCATAGCATCCTTGTAAGGGGATTAAAATCTCAGTCTAGCTATACGCTGTACCATTAGGATAGTTAGATAACCTAGGTGATCTGAGTGTTAAGGTGAGGGGAAACATATCTTAACCTTTTGTAAAGAAGTATTGTCGTCTATCACAACAAACACTTAGTTAGGAATCCTTTATGTTTATAGATTTTAGACACATGCCTCGAAGTTTACTTACCCTGGTCGATAATAAATCTAGTCTAATCTAGCACCCTAGATTGGCCACTACATTTTGGCACCGTTGCTGGGGAGGCGTAGTTAGAGGATTTCGAAAAAAATCAATCAAAAAAAAAAAGAAAAAAAAAGAAGAAGAAATTAAATCAACAAAAACAAACCAAAAACACAACATAGATTTGATTGTCACTTTAGAAATCATGTTTGCTTATGCCTAGATCTAGAGATAATAGAGGCAGATTCACAAAAACCCCCCATCCAAAAACTAACCTATCACCATGAGCAGACCCTTTGGGAAAAACTGAACACACAACACCAGCTGAGGAAACCACCATACAAAGATTAGAGAATAAACACAAATCAGGCCAAAGATTTACACTTATTGAGAGACAAGTCCTATTGGCACACGAATCTCAGAAGAAACATCTCCCTGAATCTTCTACAAAGAGAGAAAGTAGAAAAATAACTCAAAAATCTCTGGAACAACTCTTTGGAACGAATGATATTGAACAAGAAATCAACTCACCAGAGGAATCTATAAAAATGGTTGAGGAAGGAGGAGGATTAGCAAGAAGACCCGCTCCTGAACAACAACACGATCAAGGAGAGGAGGAAGAATCAACCTTTAAATTTCCTATCCACGAACCAGAAGACAATCATGATGAGGAAATAAAAATGAAAAACATACCTCCTTTTGTGTTACCAAACTTTTATGGCATGGCTTCAGAAGACCCAGATTCATTCTTGTTTGAGTTTGACATTGTATGTCGAACATATGGTTACACAGATGATGCCCATAGGCTTAGACTCTTCCCAACAACATTAAAGGCATCAGCACTAAGATGGTTCATGGGACTTGGTGAACATGCAATAACTGATTGGGATGGCATGAGAAGAATACTTCTAAGGAAATACCAACCTTATTGTAGATCAAAGGATTCTAAAGATGATATCTTTAGGATGAATCAACAAGAGGATGAAAGTTTAGAAGAGTACTTGGAACGATTTGCTTACAATTAACAAAATTCAAAACATCGATCCATGACTCTTGATCTCATTAGAACAATATTTTTGAAGGGCATTCGAGAGGAATACTTAGATGATCTTAATTTGATGGGCAAAGGTGATATTTCCACCTTACCTTTCGAAGAAATTGCTGATTTATGTGAAAAGTATTCTAGGAGCAAAGCCAAAATTGGAAAGAGAAGCATATCATCCAAAGCTATAAAATCTGCTTCAACAAGTGTCACACGAGCTAAAATAGGAAATTTGTTAGAGGAATTCAAAACAGATCCGTTGAGTACCTTAGGAACTCAAATTGGCACTCTTAAAGCTAAGAAAAGACAAGAGGAGGAAGATCAATGATGGCTATCTTTTGTCCAAAATGCCGGAAGAAACATGCCTTAAAAGATTGCCCATTAGAAAACATTCAAGTTTGTGCCTTTTTTACTGAAAATCATGATATATTTCATTGCTCTGAAGTCAAGGTTTTGCAGAATTGTAATGTGGCAGCTAATAAAAATATGGAAAATGTGTATTTTATGGGCACAAAGAGACCATGGCAGCCAAGACCTCCACCTCAAGGTATGTTCCCAAACCAGAATTTGCAATTTCCTGCACATGATCAGATGTATGCTCAGAATTCATGGAATGTACCCATGCCATGGCAGCACCAACGTTACCCATAACAACAATGGAGACCATCTCAGCAATACTCTCTACAATATCAACCATTCCCTCAACCATACTGATCCAGAGTTAAACAGGAACGCAATAAAATACAGAGATAACCATATACACAAAGATGCAATGGAAATAATACTTCATTTCATTAATGGAAAATACTGAAATATGCTTACAACCGGAAATAGAAATAAACCAGCTAGGGCGAT